>JAKTUH010000200.1:0-18927 GCA_030556585.1 Geotrichum carabidarum
TTCCCTAAACTTCTTTTCTTCCGAGCCATGCGTATTCTGACTACCCGCGCTTCCTCTCCTTCAGACCTCGCTCCATTTCTAAGACCCGTTAGTTCACTCGTTCACCTTTCTTTTACTCGTTGCGCTTTAAATGCCTTCTTTTGGTCACCTGATAGCCAATGCACTAGTTCCGAAAAGAGAACCGACCCGTTCTTTTACATATATAGTACGAAATAAAAAGGAGGCCTAGCGACTTAATGCTACACCAACTTCCTTAACACCGCGAGGTAGTAGTTAAAAAAAAAAAAAAAAAAAAGAGATCGTGGGGGGACGGAGGAAGAGGAGAATGAGGAGGGATTTACACCAGGCTTAAACTTCTTGATAATAAGCAACCCAAAACTTGACGCGGGCAAGCTTGGTACATGAACAACCAATATTAATAGTACTATCGAAGAGCATATACATACATACATTTGCGGTGGTCACACTGCAATAGACACCTTTTATAATAATCTGTTTACTAACAATTTAGGATCTCACATTGACGAGCCCTTGGTTTTCGTCTTGCTGAAAGATCAAGCTGCCTCCTGACTCTGCCATGGGCATACGGTACATTATCTCACCTTAAAATTGTCTTGCTGTGTATACGTCGGCATGATAAATATCTTCCATATTATAGGCATGTATACACGATTTTACGACAAGCTTTTAGACAAAAATAAGTACAAGCCGCATTCTAGCCACGCAAGCTACTGAAGTTGAAAAAGTAAAACTGTTGCCACACTTTCGATATCAGGGAGGGGTAAGACACCTTCTCTCATAATCAATATACTTATGCAAAAGACTTGAAAAGAATGCCTCGAGCCGGATTCGAACCGACGATCTCGTCATTACTAGTGACGCGCCTTACCAACTTGGCCATCAAGGCTATTGTTTATTCAAAATTGATTGCAGATATATCTAAAGCACAACTATATATGCTAAGCGTTGACCGATTTCTAGGTTAAATTTGACTTTAATCAAGAAAAACCTTTATAATAAATTGATAAATATGTATTATATAATTAAAACAACGGAATGGTATTTTTTTTTTTTTTTTTATGCAATTTAACCCGGTTTACTTTTCCAGCCATAGATCATGCAATTCTGCAGCAGGTTTCTTCACAAGACACTAATGGTTAACCCACATGGAAAGCTCACAACGGTTTTCCCCAGCTTTGCTGACGCTATTGGTGCGTCCTGGTAGTAGGTTGGTTTCCCTCTGTGCATGAGAAATCTAGCGCCATTGCCTGCCTGAGAATTTTTAAACGCCGTGACATTGCGTTACTTAGTATTATTGTCTGTATCAGACCAGTATATAGACTTTGTCTTCTTCGATGTTTATTACATAGGACGTTAAATTGACTATCTATCTATCTATCTGCTGCTGCCAGACCAATATATAGAATATGCCTTCTTCAGTGTTTATATATTACATACGGCGTTAAGCTCTGGATATCTAATTATCCATTGACCAGCCGTATGTTGTTGGGAGGAGAGACAAATATTTTTACCACAGCCTTCAATTTCCTGCATGTGGGTGAAGAAGCAGAAAATAAAGCAGAAAAAAAAAAGACTGAAAAATATTTCAACTGAATTTCAGAAGAACCTTTGTCTTTTCTAAAAGCCATAATCCTTAATTTGTGAGTTTATACGAGGTCAGAGTAAATTATTATTTGAGCAGGAGATTGAAGCATATGTTGCCTAGCAGAGATACCATTCTTTCTATTGTGATTTCAGCTTTTCACGGGCTCATTTGAATATATTTTACAAAAAGATGGTGCCAGCCGCACAACTCACACTGCTAACCCTGAACTGAAGGCAAAACCCCGTATGCTGCTCGTAAGCAGCAATGAGCATATATATGGCATTCCAACTCCTGCTTTTTATCGCATTACTTCTAAGTGGCATAAAACATATTACAAAACCGGTATCAACCCCCCGCTTTCCTCAAAGGAAACGTAAAATAGTTTACACTGGCCGCGTAAGATTACGAATTATCGAGGAATCCCGACTCGGAAGACCCGCAATTTGGGGTGCTATACATTGGTCTCTGTCATGCAGCTAGCTTAAGATTTCGAAGGGGATATTTTTTGGTTGCTTGTCTTTTGCTAGCTATATATAGGTATACATCCCGAGGAGCTATAACTCCGTTGCCACGCGTGCCAATGCTGTAAATAATCAATTGATATGAATCTAAGATGTTCAATAAATTTGCAGATGAGGGGAACTGGTCGAACGGGATTCCCCAAGAGGCATGTCCCCATGATTGTATCTTTCGGAGATCCTCAATGCTTCGTCTTGATGAAAAAGAAATGATGGCCGTTCTTGTACCCATCTACTCCTCTGTCTCGGAAATTTCACATCTTTTATTGGATCCATGAAAAACGACTTGTACCATTTGGACTTAGTCTGAAAATATTATTTAGTAGCAGATATGTATATATATTAATGGACTTGAGTAAAGGCGGGACAGCTGGGCAAGGAGGTGGGGATTGGTCACAAATATGGATTTTCCCAATTCTGAGCGCCTTGGGGCAGCATACTAGCTAGCTCATAGCATTGCAATGGTTTAAACTTTAGCAAACAAGAAAAGAAAAATTTAGAAGGATTAAAAGGTAATCAATAGTATAATAATATGACAATCTTGTTCCGCGTTTCCTAAATATTGTTTAATTTAAAACAAGAAAAAGAGGGGCCTAATAGGTGCCAAAAAAAGGTGCAACATTAAACGATGTGCGAGACTCGCTGCCCATCATCATACGACGAAAGTTCGGTGTTTTCCAAGGGTTTTTTAAAATCTTGATGCAAATTACCTATATTTTGGAAAATCTTCGCTTGAGGTCCCTCTGTTGTCTCGCCTTGTTTGTGTGCACCCTAGGACTAAAAATCCTGAACATGAACCATCAACTATTGAAAAGCACATGTCTCAATAATGGCTACTTAAAACTATAATGTTATTACTCTATAACATGTCTAGTAAGTTTCGCGAGGAATTCTGCTCATCTGTTTATCTTGTCTTTTGACGCACGTGGATTCTTCATCTAATGTTAATTTTGCCTGGACCTTTACAAATGAACAGAGACTTGCAAAATTTTTTTTATCTTCATATCGATCACAGAACTTCAAGAATTATTCCAAGGGTACTGAGAACGGAATTCCGGAGATTTTTGTTAGTTTATGGTGGTTCGCCACTACAGCTGCTTGAAAAAACAGTCACACAACACTCTCCATAAACCAGGTAGGTAATAAGTCTTTAGATAGCTCAATAAGCTCATTGAAGTATTGCAGACAATGTTCAAAACGTACCCATTGTTGTCATTTCATCAGTTCTTGTGTCGAAACGTATAATATCTCTTTAAAAATCGAGTGATATGTATTTGAATCAAAATGGACTGCAAACTGTTTCATACAAATTTAATATCTTTCAAATGTCAATAGCTCCATCAACAGCTTTACCATAAAGTACATCAATTTCATAGCAGTTAGAGACTTGGTTTATCAACCTCAGACTATTTTTATCTAGATTGTTAGCATATTTCATTTGTTGAATGAGTGAAAATGCTCATTTTTCTCACACAAATTGATTTTCAGTGAGAATCACAATCCAAAAGACACGTTTCCTGAAATAAGCCCAAAATCAATCAATTTAAACAAACGGAATATTAAATGCAATAGAAGACACTCTCTTGATATTGAAGTTTATGAGGATAGCAAAGTAAGCTTGTTGATTTACATGGTTTTTCTGGCAAATACCATCAGAGCATAACGCAAACCCCCAAAACAACAAGGCACAGGTGGTTAAGATAACATATAGCTCAAGCAAAATGGAGTAAAGCTTTGAGAATAATCTCAAGGATATGAACTTGAAGAAACATCTGGTTGGTGAAAGAACAAAATCCTTGAGGATGCAGCCACAAACTTCAAAACTTGAAAAATTGCTGCCTACTTCTCACTAAGGATCAAAAACAATTTCATTGTTTATCAAATTCTTCCATTAAATTTGACTCTCTGATTATGGTATTTCTCTTCAATACTTGAGAAATATGTAGCAAAATCCAATCATCATAGCTCAATAATTATTGTATACTTGCTGAGCTGGATTGCTTTACTTCAAGTAGCAACCCATTAGAATAGGCTTGTAGATATCGAGAGAAAAAACCTCTTATCAGAACACATATCCTCAATTTGCATTCAACTAAATTCATAATCTAGAGCAGGGTTATATAGAGAGAAGGGTTTAGCACAAACATGAGTATGAAAAATAAAAAGCAGCAAAATTCAAATAGCTGCCTACATGATTGGTAAACCCTCATGTTGTGAGCCGAAGGTTCCGGTCATCCCTCACAGTCTAAGATTGCCGACCACCTTTCCAAAATAAAATTACCAGCTTAATCTCTGTCTTTTATAAATATAACAGATGTTTCATTTAAAGATTCTTTGGTACGGTTCATTTTAATTTTGCCTTCTGTCGGATTCTTGATGCGACGAGCGTGGATATCAGGTTCCTCGGCACTTCCCAACCCGAGAACTCTTGCGAGCCTGAATGCACCATTGTATTCCTTGATTTCATGGTGGGCAATTTATAAATTTATTCTGATTCTATTGTCTATATCTATATCTATACATACTTATTTTTAATTAGCGTTACTTGGATTTGCCTTTAAATGGCACACTTCTTAATATATGTATATGTATATTAATTTCATAGGAGTTAATTTATAAATATTCTAATTCTATCGTCTATATAAAATATAAAAAAAAAAAAATTCTAATTGGCGTACTTGGATCTGCCTCTCAATGGCACACCATATCTGTAAATGACAAATGGGATTGCAATCATCAACACTGAAATGCCTCCAAGAATGGATCCGCCGGGACCAACTGGGTAGTCTTTGAGAGCCAGGTTTCTGTACATGGGAGTTACAAACACAGGAAAAACACCTGCTGCCCAACTTCTCACCAGACAGTTAGCTGCGAAAACGCTGGCCATGTAGCGTCTAAAACCTCTGCCCAGGTAGTTAAAAATGGCTTGGAAAATGTTGATGGCGCCCACACAAAAAATCATGGCACCGATACAAGGTGCAATCCAATGGGTATGAGTACTAGCACCCCAAGAAAAGATAAAAAGCCCGATCGGTAGCAAAAATGAACCGCCCATAGCAGGCTTGAGATACTTTTCAATTCCATCATCGGCATCCTTGTTCAGGTGAGCTACCCAAGGTAGGTAAATACAACCTCCAATGACGGCACCAATAATGACAGACAAGTAGACAATGCCGCTCTCGATCGTATTGAAGCCATAGATTTCGTGGAACACAAGAGGAAACGCTTCAAACCATGAATTGACAATGATGTAAACAAATGCGCAGTAAAGGTCAAGAAGAAAAACCATTGGCTCTCCAAAGGCTAGAAAAATAGGACGCCACAGAGTCTCAATGACAACCTCCTTCACCTTGGTATTATTTTGGGCTTTCTCAATCTCATAGGGAGATTTGATGTTGTTATTATTTGTGAGCTTTCTTAATCTTGCTGCACGACGGTGTAGAAGAGTAGCTGAGTTTGTTTCAGGGAGAAACACAAACAGGATAGCTAAGGTAACGCCCGAAACAATGGCAAGAAACCAAAAAGTCCATCTCCATCCAACAAGCTGAGTGAGTACACCGCCAATAAGGGGCCCAAAAGCAGGTCCGCAGAAAGCACTAATTGCCCAGAGAAGTAGACCAATATAAAGTTTTTCGGGTGTAAAAACGTCACCCAGCGTAGCTCCACCTGTAGACAAAGCAGGAGATGCAACGAGACCAGCAATCAGACGGAGACCAATAATTTTTTCAACTGTGTCGACCATTGCTGTAGGAATTTGCAACACACAGAAAATTGCAAGAGTGATGATGTAGATGTAAGTTCTGCCGAGTGGGGGATGCTCTGAAAGGGGTGAAAGAAACATTGGACCAAGTCCATATCCCAAAACAAAAGCTGTTAAAGGCAAAATAGCTTTCACTTGTGTCGTGTTGAGTTCTTCCATCATGTCTGGCACACCGGGGGTATAGATCGACGTGGCCATATAAATGGAAATTGTCAGTAATCCCATTGCTAGCACAAGCCAGACCTTCTTTCCAACTGCCCAGTTTTTAGGGTTTTCCGGATCATTGTCTCCATACCAGTCCACAATTATGTACTCGCTGCTCGAGTCGCGGCTTGAAGAGTCGGAGTTAGGGGCACTTTTTTCCAGTCTATCTGCGTCAAAGAACCCTGAGTCTGATATACTAGAACTGGATGAACTATCAAGGGCAACAGAAAGTTCAACAGCACCTTGTTCGCCTAGCGGTAATTTCAGTTTATCTTGGCTTGATGCAGGCAGGTACTTGGACGGGACAACGAAGCCGGGGGTCTCTTCTTTGAATGGCAGCAATTTTTGGTGAGATACATGGTTCACAATGTGACCAAAAGTTGAGTTTCTAATTGTATCTAGCATTGCGAGAGTTGTTCGAGATTAATGAGAGGGACTTGTTGAATTGATGAGAGGGAATTGTGATTGATGAGAGGGAATTGTGATTGATGAATTATTCTAACCTACTGCTGAAATGCTTCAGTATTTATACAGTCTGGATATTACAAATTGGCTACAATATCGTCGAGGCAGGATTGATTTCTTAGAAATACACCAAGGGATTTCCTGCGGATCATGGATGGAGTACAGAGCATTAAGACTAGTTCGTGCATATTCTTAAATCCCAGCTTATTTCAGTAACCCCCTTCTTGATTTGCGGATTTTCATATATATCTTACACTTTAATTCTTGCTTCACACTGTAGTAGATATTGAAGACCATGATACCATTTTCCAGTCATCATTCTGCCAAGGCCACCACGTGAATTGATGATATCTGTTCTCCGTTGTCCCAAGCAAAATTTCCATGACAAATGCCCCGGGCTAACCGAATACAGTTGCTGAAGCTAGCCTTACCTATATATATATGTATACATCTAACTCAAATAGTATAGTAAAATCCTCGTTGAATTTGTAAGGCGAAACTTCTCTAAGAAGCCTTTAGAAATTTTCTGTTGTTGCAACGCAGCGCGCGCCCGGGGCTCATAGCCGGATTCCACTTTTCGCTCCAAGATTTAAGGTTTTAAGGCTTACAAATGCCTAGGATGACACACACATATACCAACACCCAAACTATGTATACAAAGGTTGAAGCCAAACCTGTTTGATTATAGCAATGCACAGTTGCAAATAGGTAGAGTTAGATCATTGTGCTGGGCGCTGATTAATTGAACCTCAGGAGGTTTCAAGCACTTCATATATCTTTCAAGTTGTACTAGTATAGGCTTGGAGAAAGTAGAGTTTGCCATAAACAAACCAGATTTTGAGTGTCTCAATATTGTCTACTAACATGTACGGCCTTGAAACCCTCTGGCCCATGGTCCAAGAGCATTGAATACAATGGGGTTAAAAACAATCTTGATGAATTCCTTAATATTTTGTCTATCATATATATTTGTAATTAATGTTCCTTTGTAAGGATACCGCTAAATCCTGTCGAGTCACAAAGCAAAGTAAAAAAATATGGGAATGAACATATATCGTAAAAGCCATTGCATAAGTTTGACCGCTCCGGTGAGGGTGCCACACTGCAGATTAATCCTTATGCCCTCTTTCTTACTTTGAAAGGCTGAGAAAAGTGTACTTCCCAGTCATCTTGCACACTAGGATCTCCAAAAGGCTTTAAAAACATGGACATGATTTTAAATGTTCCATCAGGGAAAATCTTACCAGTTGGAGAAGTCACAAACTGAAGATACCGGGGGCTTGAATCGTCTCCCAGTGCTCGAGATACAAAAGTGTCTGAATAAAGTGTGCCAAGATACTTTTTGTTTGGTCTCATATCAAGACTGTAGTTGGCTAGAGTGAAGTCTTCAGTAACAAGCTGAATAGGAAGTTAGTGATCAAAGATCTTCATCGATGAAAGAAAGTACTTACAGAAACGTTGAGGGCAAGAGTGCCAAATGCAAGGGAGTAATGAAAAATGGGGGGATAGTTATATACATGGAACCGCTCAGCAGGGGCAGTCAGGCTAGCCATGTAGCCGGAGTCACTCAAATTTTCGTCAACCAACTTGACGCGATAGGCCCGTTTTCTAGCAATTTTCAGTAGCTGGGGCTCTTTGTAAAAGATTGTGAGATTGCTGGTATTGAATTGAACGCCTAGCTGGTTAGATTTGTAGCACTTGTGTATCATTTGAGAACTTACCCATGTATGGAACGCCTACTGTATCGTTGTTGTCTCCAGTAATGTTGAGTTTCCCACTGAACACTAGTCCATCAGGAGTTGTTTGAGGACCTGTAAACGAAACATTGATCTTTTGAGTGTCTCCTGCTTGCAGCGTGAATGTAGAAGGGTTGATGGTAACTTGAGCAATTTGATTTTTCAAAAACTGGGGAAACTGGTTAACCAATGTGCCAGAAGAATTGAGAGTTTTTGCGGTCAACGTTGGATCATGCCTAACTCTATAAGTGACGGATTCGTCATTGCCATTAAAGATTTCAATTGTATGATTGCTGTTTCTGAATTGAGTATCGTTGAGCGAAATGGAAGGCGCAGAGATGATTTGGGTATTTGTGAACAGAATCGATGGCGCATCGATGATGCCTGCGCCTTGCTGTATGGTAGGGGCAGCATATGGGTAGGTCTGTATTCCATCCCACAAATAGGTGAATTTGCTTGTTCCCATTGCACGAGCATTGAAATCTAGAGCCCTATTGTCACTGGTAATGTTTTGCTGTTTTGAATAGGAGACAAACAGAGCAGCTACTCCTGCAACAAAGGGACTAGAGAAGCTAGTACCTGACGCAATTTTATACCCACCATCAATAGTCGTAGAAAGAATGGAACCGCCAGGGGCAGAAAGGGAAGGATAAAATTTGTTGTCATAAGTTGGACCCCATGAAGATATGAAATCCATGCGACCCATTGGTAAAGTTGAGTTTTGGGGGATAGCATAACCATCTTCGTTAAAGTAGAGTTCAATCTCAGTTGGATGGTGATTGCTGATTTCATCATTGACCCAGTCAGAAAATGCTTGCGTTGCAAAGGACATGTTTACCTCTGCGCTGATATCAAAAGTTAATTCATTGTTATTGTAATCAGTGCTAGAAAAGTTGTAGTTGTAGAACAATGCGTTTGAAATGCCCAGTTCCCATAAGACGTCAGCTTGATGTTTAAGTGAGCAGCTGTTGCCCTTGGGAATGATTAAAAAGTCTGTTTCACCAGTTATTGTGCTGTTTAAACTGGAATCGCAGGCGTCGATGGTCAAAGGTTGCGCGTAATATGTGCCGTTCCACGGCAGTTCCAAGCCTCCAGGGGCAAAAGTCCGGAATTGAAAAGCTTCACCTGACGTTGAAAAGGATTCTCCTGTGTATACAACATCTTCATCAGCGTAGTATGAACCCACTGCCAGAACTCCATTACCACTAGCAATGTCTTCACCAGAGTATGGGCCGGCGCCTCCTGAGTTTGAAGCTGATGATGCAACAATTATTCCCCTTTCCACAAGAGCGGCAGCAGCTATTGCCATGGGAGAAGTTGACCATGAATCATCAGCTCCCAAAGAAATATTAATCACATCAACTTCATCTTTTTCGGCCTGAGCAAGTGCTTGTAAAATGGCGTCGCTGTAAGAGTTTCCATCGCATCCTGCTGTCCGGTAAGCGCGGATTTTAGCTTGTGGGGCAATCCCCATAAATTCAGTCGAGTTACCAGCAATAATTCCAGCAACCATTGTCCCATGTCCAGCGCAGTCCATGGGATTGTTGGAAAAGTTTCCAGGCGTAAAGTCATATCCGCCGATAACTGTTGTGTTCATCCCGCCTCCCAGGCCGGGATGATTATAGTTAACTCCTGTGTCCAAAATGCCCACAACTGCTCCTTCACCATAGATCCCCATTTGATGGAGTTGATCAACTCGCGTTGACTGGGAGGTGTCAAAGGGTTTATCATTGTCTGGTGTACTTCGCCGCAAATTGCTGTTTCCGTGCGTAGGAGAGCGATATTTTGTAACAGGCCATACTCGCTTTACTTCAGGTAGCGATTCAAGATAATGTTGAGTAGATTTGCTGGAAACGAGTAAAGATTGTATTCCGTCAGTAGTGTGCTCAACAACTTCAAATGATGCTCCCTGAAAAACAGAAGATGTATATTCAAACCCAGGGTTGAGAGAAAAGCCGTGAGACTCCAAAACTTGATAGAAGCTGTCTATTTGGCTAATGGATGATTTGTGTCTTGTCAGCTTGCTCGGATCGGCAAACTCGACAATATATTTGAACTGAACTTCACGAGCTGCATAGGCACCACAGCAGATGATGGCCAGCAATAACAAAGAAATCATGATGGTTGCTGCTGATTTTAGCAAAGTCAAAAACCGTAAACCAGCACTTCACGGGGATTATATATCCAGTGTCAGTCGCACTGTGGCACTGTGTGGGCAGGTTGAAATAACTTTGACACTACGCCATCGCTAGCTTTTAATTTATAAAGAGACGTTCCACAGTGAAAGGTAAGCTTTAGTGCTCACAGTGAAAAATACGCGGGCTGAGCTGCCGCAGTTTTCAAACTAGTTTTGAGCAATGGAGTCATGCTAGTGTGAGCTAAGTCGCTCTAAGCTTAGAGGGGATTGGACAGCGATATTACAAATGAGGTCAAATTAAAGTTGAAGGGGAGTAAAGCTTGGAGAAAGGTGAGCATACGGCTTGGAGCAGTGTGGTGTAGAAATGGGTTGTAGAGTTGTCATATGGATTTTGAGATAGATTTAGGAGGAGTGTGTGTTTTACGCATAGTAACACTTTAGCTATTTCACCCACCGTTCAGTTCTTTTCAGGGATGTGAAACGTAATGAAATGTTCCATGCAGGTCAATGAATGAAATTGGATATCGCGCTTGAAAGAAGCGCCAGGGTTCACTTTAGAGAGATCTGAGTTTAAGTTGTAGCGACCATTTCAAGCGATTATGACGACACCTGGAGTGAGAAACGGTTACTCCCTGCTGATAATACACACTACTAGGCCGTACAAGGGTTTTGATGACTTCATTGTTCTAAAGATAGCAAGATGGAAGATCCAATTTCAAGGGAAGTGAAAAGGTTCAGGGAAATGAAGGTACCGTTGTCAAATCCCAGGCAGTCTCTTTTCCAATGTGGCTGATCATTGAAAACGATATCTTGAGCAAACCTTTGATCAATGCTCGCTAAGAAAGCTAATATTCAGTTTATATTTCAAAGAAAAAGGCGCAGCAGATTCTACTGCCATTGATTCTTCCATTCAATGCAAAGAAGTTTACGTTACTTTATGGATTGATGTAGAAGGCTCAGGATAGGCTATCAAGAAAATTGACGTAACAAAACTGAGGTAGACGTCATGAAATCAAGAACCTTACGTGCTAAAAACTGAGAAGCCCAGAGAATATAGGAGAAAATGCTAATTATAGGAAGGAAAAACGTCTCATTTTACCTTATTGCCTTGCTTTTGAATGAAATCATGACTATCAACAGAGCTTACGCAAAACTTGAGAGTCTGCTCACCCCAAAACTTGAGAGTCTGCTCACTCCAAACCTTGAGAGTCTGCTCACTCCAAAACTTGAAGAGAAAGTTATTTATTCAAAGATCAATTGTGCTAATATTAGAAAACAATGCTTGCCCTTAATTTTGGTTTGATTGTAGGAAAAATATAAAGAATTGTATCCAAGTAATGTATCAAGAAGCTGTAGGAATTCAATGAAAAGTGACATGAATACCGATGTGATGTGTACTGAAAAGAAAAACCCTACTCGAGGAAAGCTTTTTGGATTATAATTCAAAGCTAGTCACGCACCAGGTCCACCCTGGTTGCCATTGATTGATTTTTCAAAGGCTAGTTTACACTTGAAAACCGTTTTTTTAGCAAAAGATTGGCATAAGATGGAGTTATAGCTAAAAGGATCTTGCAAGGTCTACAAGACGAAACTTGAAAAGATTACATTTTTATAGCCCCATCAAAGGTTTTAGCATGATGAGCGGCAACTGCTAAAGTTTGATTATGGTCATTAGCAAACAGAGAAGTTCACACTACTGAATCCAGAGTTCACATTGTCCAGCCTGGATGTAGAAATAATGACCATTTTTTGATACCCTCTAGTGTACAACCATTCAAGATAACTTCAATAAGCAGAAAAAGCGCGACTTACTGATTTGCAGAGCAATAGATCAAATTCACAAGTCTTTGAGTTTGTGCAAGTTCAATTGAGCGTGATAATACTATCATGGCTTCAACGCTGGTAGTGAGGGATTTCCCACAGGCACACCGTTTTTTATTGTTTTGGCAAGAGCGTATACTATAATTATCTTGACAAACAAATCATCAAGCACACAGCTAATACAAGATACTATGTATATTACCTTAATGCTTGAAACGAAGCATAGCCAATTCTTTCAATGTGCGTAATCTAGCGGCTATCCTACAAAGTCCATATGGATAAGAATTTTGAAGCACACAATGCTGATCTTATTTATGCATCTGGGATAGGGTATATGATACTGGTATCTACAAGGGTTATAATTCTGATGTATATAAAAGTTTGCCGTTTAGTGCCAGCTTTCCTACAAGTATATTGAATTTCAACGGCAATCAGAGGCAATGAATTGCCGGTGTCTACTATATACTGGTCACCACCCGGTACCGTGAAGGGATTTTTTTTCCAGATCTCTCGAGAGGGCTTGACGGTGAACCGCGAGCCACAAAAATAAGAAATTATATAACAAGAGATAGAGCGAAGTTTAAATGAACTTTAAATTACATTTTCAATCATTTCAATGCTTTTAATTACATTTTGGCCAGTCTCGCAGTGTGATTGGCTGAAATGCGGTTATCTACCTTCACAACTCTTCATTGTAAAGGGAGTCGGCCGTATATATACGCGCGTGTATATATATACGTACAGCTGAAGAATTTTCCTGTTTCGGGACTAAATTTATAGCCAAGTTGGATCGCGATGATCAAGGTTTCCGCCTGGATACACAAAAAGGAACGGGACCACATATATATATATATATATATATGGCAGATGGCCGATATTGATGAAGAGTGGCAGAGAACCAATATTCCAGACACAGGGGATACAGGGAGGTTTCATTGCAAAAAAAAAAAAAAAAAAAAAAAAGTTTCAAGTCGTTTCCTAAATCAGATGAAACACAAAAAAAAACTTATTTTTGCTGTATAAAATAAACAAAATCCGGGGAAATATATATTTATGTCGCTTGTATGAATGGTATATACTGGCTTCACACGTCGGTCAACACCACCCCCTGGCCAGACCATCTTATACGAGTATTGATCAAATCAAATATTGATCAAATCAGAGCAGCCTTGAGATGCCTATACTAGTCTATCTAACGAAAAAGTTGTGCCATGGGTATATATAATCAATGCTTGAAATCAAATATTCCAGTGCAAACTAGAAAGCACGGCTGTGTGTATACATATATATATATATAAAAAGAAAGTCAGGTCTTGACCAAACAGAAAAATCACTCAAAAAAGAAAAACTTAAGCTGCTGCTGCTCTCTCTCTCTATATATATAAATATATATATATATATATAAATATGGAAATGCTGGCTTTGAATATTTCGAAAAAGCCTTGCTGGACTTCAGGAGGTTGACCACAACTTTCAAGCAGCAGCAGCAGCAGCAGCAGCAGCAGCAGCAGCAGCAGAAAAGAGGGCAAGGCAGTGCTTGGGGGTAAATCCCGCACCTGAAATGGGAATATATCGCTGGTTTGGAGTTTTGCTATAGGTATACATTCACAGCTGGGACCATAATTTTTTTTTTTTTCCAATATAAAAAAGTCCAACCAATCAAAATTCACGCATTTTTTTTTTATGGCAAGTACTGCACTGCTGCTGGGGATCACAAAAGCTGAGATTTTAGAAACATGCGCCCAGCAGGGGATGCAGGCGATTGGCCCCTCCCCCTACCCACGTATCCACATTCTCTAATATACACCCCACGTAACTCTCAGAACTAACAAACTACCTGCCATCTTGAAAACTTGAGAGTTCAAATTGGAGAACTTAAATGGAGCGAAGGTGTTTATTGTTTTAATTTTTATTTTTATTTTCATTCAATATATAATATTAGGGTAATAGAAGACTGATGGTGCGCAGAGCAGGTTTGCAGCGAGTTGGACATATGCCAATATTGCCTGACTTTTGCCCCGGCCATGGATAAGGAGAACACCAGCTGGAATATCGGCCTTTAATTCATCCCACCTGCCTTTTCTTTTGCAAGCTGTCCATGATGCTGCTGCCATGAGGTAATTGAGAGTTTGCTTTTTGGTTGGTGGTATTCTGGGCTGCATCAATTGCTTGGAAGCTGCCAACTTATTGGGCCCTTGCGATATTGTTGTATATATACTTTCCAAGTTTTTTTTCTTATACAAACTTAAGTATAGTTTCAATGCATGGCGGGGGATCTTACAACAGGCAAGCCGTTTCCTGGTTATATATTCGTGACGCAATATTAGTTCTTAAAATTCCTACCGCCCATTCAAGACTGATACCAAAGTGCCTGCTAAAACCAGAATTGGTGAGGTCGTCCAACGACTTGAAGTTTGACCAATCTTACAACTAAGTCCAAGCCAATTGAAGGCTCAACTGCTTTCGAGGCTTCTGGTCTTGATCATTAGGACACCTGTTATGAAAAATAATTACAACTGGTGTTTTTTTTGTGAAAGGTTGCCTGTTGTTGATCAATTTCTGGCAGCAAACTCCATTAATATCGACTCTATTCAGATTGCCGAGCAGACTAATGAAATAACTACTTGAGAATCGCTTGACCCGCTGCAAGCAGATTCTAGGTTGTGCAAATGCTCACGACGGTGCTGACTCTAACACTATTATATTATTAGTGATGCCACAGATCAAGCTTTTCTGAAATGCACCTGTCTACTCTTTTGTGAAACATGATGGGCTTGGTTTCAACTACAAGAACTAGTGCATGATTCATCTTTTGGAAACCAAGACTTGACATGACGGTTAAGGTGCAATTGACTACATGGACAAACATGACAAGATCTGACTACTCAAAAGCTCAATAATATTAATGATCTTTAGGAGGTAAGCATGATATTTTTTTGCTTATTTGCAGACTCTTGACCGCTGTGTTCTGCTGCCTCTATCGAAAGCTTTTGTTGCCTCTATATAAATCTTTTGCTGGTACCAACGGTCCTCTAACATGTACCAACGGTCTTCTAAAATTACGAAACTATTTGCTTTTTTCTCTTTAGTTTGACCACTCTGACAATTTTCTCGTCAACTGTGCTTCTTGACTTTCTTTGCAACCATTGTAGTTATGCAGATGGTTTAACCTTATGGCGACCAGTATATACTGGATTTGTTGCCATTTTCTAGAAAGAACCTTTCAAAAAGATCAAGTTTCCTGAATTCTGTTTGCCCTGTCTTGATTTCCAATTTTTTTTTTGGCATGTTGAGGTTGGTATTCATCTTTTGACCCAGGTCGAAGGTTGATTGTGCAAACATACCCCAGATTGTTCGTTGCCAAGCTTTTTTTTTCTTCATGCATGTAGCTATTTTACAAATATGGAATTCTTGGTTTTTTTTTTTTTTTTTTTTTTTTTTTAACAATAGAGTCAATGACATGTTGGTGATGTAGTCATGACAGAACAACAAACAGTTTAGTGTATGAAAGACCATAACAGATTGTATCTGAAGTTCTACAAAGCCTTAGCAAGCCACAAGAATGATGAAATCAAAATTAGAAAAGCCCAGGAAATTGCAGGATTTTTATATTGTTTTTATTGAGAAATTCAAGAGACAAAGATAACAAACTCTGTGGGACCGTCTTCAGTGACCTTGAACATTGAGCTGCGTCTTCTTTGGGATCGAATAAACTGAAGCGAAATGAGCGATTTCTTGTTACAAATGAATGGCTGCTCAGGAGTGGCTGCTCAGGAGAAGGTGCATTTTGAGCCATGGAAAGGACCGATATCGATCATATCAACTCGTGGGATATGATGGTATAATAAGCGATTTCTCAACACACAATCATAGCCAACCATTTTGGTGTGGCTTGTTGACTTACTGAATTCTATAGTAAAACACGGCCGCCAGCGTATAAAGATTTTATTTTTCTTTTATAAAAATAATATAAAAACAGAAAAAAAGGCGAATGGTGCTTACGACCCCTTCGCGCCACTCTGGTAGGTTTCGTTCATTAATTTGGCATCTTTCTTGGGTTGGGGTATTTACATATGGGTTTTTCTCCAATATTGGTGGATTATTAAACTCCGGAGCCCTATGAATTATAATATACATTCAGTGTCAGTTGCACTGTCAAAATGTTGAAATTACGTTCACACTACGCTATTGCTTTTAATTTATAGAGACTTTCCACGGTAAAAGCTGAGTGCTCACTTGGAGCTATGCCTATAGTAGAGTGAAAAATAAGCGGGCTGAGCTGCCGCAGTTTTCAAACTTTGAGCTCAATTGATGGAGTCATATATGCTAGTGAAAGCTAAGTCATTCTAAGCTTAGAGGGGATTGGACAGCGATATTACAAATGAGGTCCGAATCAAAGCTGAAGGTGAGTAAGGCTAGAAGAAAGATGGGCATGAGACTTTAAGCTATGGGGTGTAGAAAATGGTTGTAGAGTACTTTATCTTGGGGATTTCGAGATAAATTGAGGATGAGGAGCGTTGTGTGTTTGTGTTTACATGTGTGTTTACGCATAGTAACTTAACACTTCAGCTATTCCACCCACCTTTCAATCCTTTTTAGAAATGTCAAACGTAACTGATTATTTCTTGCAAGACAATATGATGAGAAACTTGGATTGCGCTTGAAAGAAGCGTGAGGGTTCACTGTAGAGAGATGTGAGCTTAAATTGTGGCGGCCATTTTGAGCGATTATGACGACACCGGAAGGGAAAAACAGTTACTCTCAGCTGAAATCAAGCACAGGTAGGCGGTGAAAGGGATTTTGATGACTACATTGTTCTAAAGATAGCAAGATGGAAGACCCAATTTCACGGAAAGTGAAAAAGTCTCTGCAGGGAAATGAAGGTACCGTTTGTGATATCGCAGGCTGATCCTTCGGCAATGTGGCTGACCATTACGTATACATACTTGAAAAATATATATATATATCTTGAGCAAAAGGGTGATTTTCAAAGCTCACTAAGAAAGTTAATTTTCAGTTTACATTGCAAAGGAAAGGGCGCAGCAGCTTCTACTACCATTGGCTTCTATGCAATGGGAAGAAAGCTACTTTATGTATAAATGATACATAGATATCAATGATGTAGGGAATGACAGAAAAGGTCGGAGGCTCAGGATAGGCTATCAAGAAATTGACATACCAAAGCTGATTGTGGTAGTCATGAAATCAACCTTTACATGGGCTACTGAAAATTAAGCAGCTCTAGACTCCAGCAAATGTGGTCGAGAAGAAAAATACTTGCTGCATCTGTACTATGTTGATATATTAACTGTCTTCTTAAGTGTTTATTATATTTATAGGATCAAATTGGTTACATGTATGTACATGTATCGATTGATTTTTTTTTTTTTTTCTTTTTTTTTTTGATTGAAGGAAATAGAGTTTTTGATGATGAGTTCAATCAAAGTTGTAGAAATTTCCCATGCATATATGAAAAGGAAAAATGTTCTAGAAGCAAAGCTACTTGAGAAATGCTTTTTGAATTGTAATAAATGAGGTCTACTCTGGGTGTCATGTTTTATTGATTTTAATCAATGAAATAAAGGCCGTTTAAACTTGAAGAACGTTGTCTTGGCAAAAGATTGGCATAGGATGAGGTTATAGCCATTGAAGGAGTTTGAATTTGTACGCAAGTTGTTGGCACAAGTTGCAGCTACTGGTACTGTTTGTAAAAAAAAAAACCCATGCTCATCAGCAAACACAAGTTTAAATCTAAAGCTCTTTTTGTCAAGCGTTTGAAAAATATATATAGCCAAGGCTTGGCATGAATTGAAAGATCTGTCGGCTATTTAGTCTGTTCAAGTTGTATACTGGTCAAGATTTAAACGCGGTTGCAATGAAGAGCTCCTTATATATAGCGGCTATCCTGACACTTGGGCTTGAGAACTTTTTCTCATATATATATGCATCCATGTATTAAGGTGAGCCGCGGCTCATCAGAAACTCCACACATACATGCATATCATATGCTAGCTGATCTCATTCTGCAGGCATCTAATGGGGATAGGGTATATGATACTGATATCGATCTACAAGTACATGTATAATCAGTGCGATTGATAGATGGACCGGAATTAGATGCCACAATAGTAATAATAATAATAATAATAATAATAACTGATTGCCTGCGAGTGCCAGCTTGCCTACCAGCTTGCCTACCCGGCATTTCTGCATTTCACCTGCAAATCAGAGGCTATGAATTGCTGGCCATATATACTTTTCATCCCACGGCTGTGGTGAATTTTTTTCTTTTCCATATATGTGGATTTAAGATATATATATAGTGAAGCTTAAATAAACCTTAGAAAAAAAAAAAAATCACATTTCGATGCTTTCAATTACATTTTGATCAAGTCTCGCAGTGGGATTGGCCGAATTAAGCGTTTATCTACCTTTTTTTATTTCATGTATACTCTTCACTGTAAAGGGAGTCTGCCGGATACCTATATATATATATATGTGTACGTATACATATATACTTGGGGAACTTTTCTTGTTAGGGAATAAATTTGTAGCCAAGTTTGAATAAAGGTTTGAGCGCCTGCACTATAGCCATAGCTAGCTATATATAGAAAGGTCGACGACCATATATATATATATATATATATATATGGATCCGAGATCGATGGCCTTTGATGAGC
>JAKTUH010000201.1:0-18642 GCA_030556585.1 Geotrichum carabidarum
AAAAAAAAAAAAAAAAAAAAAAAAAAAAAAATTGACATAAACACAAAATAAAGGCAATCTCCTTGTTTATACACATGCCTATGTAGACTGAAACATCACCACCAGGAGAAAAAAACAAAAACAAGAACCGCTCCATATGAAGATCGCCTGAGGCAAAAGAGACGTTGCTGTCTCAATGTGTCATAAAACTAGAAGAAAAAAAAAGGCTGTCTACAGACCGGCACAGCTGAACTGCCCGTTTCCTATCCAACGCCATCGCCATAACCAAGGGTTAAATCGTCCTAGCGCTATAATCACTATACAAAGACCATACATTTTCTGTTTCAGTTTCTGCTGACTAATAATGACTAATTACTGACTAACCTCAGCCTCATCTGGTACCCCAGCCTTGTGATGGCCTCTTCATAGTGAAAGGTTGGTGTCACAAAAACACAAGTTCTCAGCTGGTTAGACTAATATAGCCAAGATTGTATATAAAAGAAGAACTATGAGCACTTGACCTTGGAACCTTGGACCATTGTAGCAAACTAACATCAAGCATAGAGTATAAACGACTTCTGACTATATAGTATGAGAGCCTTCCCTGAGTATATACTTTCTCTTCATTTTGAACTTCAGTTCTATCGCTACTACCACTCCAACCATGCTTAAACGCTGCTGTCCAGTGTCTTTTGTGAATAAAAGACTTTTTTCGACTGTCAGCCCAGTTTTCAAGTCGTACGGATTCATTGGCCTCGGGCGAATGGTATCTATTCAGTGACCTCACTCGCTCACCCACTATTCTACTAACGCGTTGTTTTTCTATTTAGGGTCTGCCCATGGCCCAGAACCTGGCCAACTCGCTTGCTGACAAGGACAAACTCACCGTATACGACTCCAATTCAGCGGTGGGGCACTGCTTTGACCCGCCCTGCCCCGGCGTCTCCATTGCGGCATCTGCGCCTGCCGTCGTCGAGCAGAGCGACGTCATTGTGAGCATGCTCAAGGAGCCCAGAGACGTTGCCATTGTCTACGACGAGATCTTGTCTACAGTGGGCGCTGCTACCCCGCCCAAGGTGTTTGTAGACTGCTCGACCATTGATGTGGCCACGTCGCTGCGGGTCGCCCATTCGATGCGCGCCATGGGCGGGCATATCTTTATAGACGCACCTGTGTCCGGCACAACGGCGCACGCCAAAGACGCGACCCTGGCGTTCATGGTTGGCGCGGCACCCAAAGCGGCGCTCAACAACGAGGCCGACGTGTTTGAGGCCAAGCTGGTCCCGCTGCTGGAGCGCATGGGCTCGATCGTGATCCCGTGCGGGGGCGCCGGGCTGGGGCTTATCGCCAAGCTGTGCAACAACTACATGCTGGCCATCACCAACATGGCCACCTCCGAAGGGTTTCAAATTGCAAAACGCCTGGGACTGGACTTGGAGCTGTTTACCAAGATTGTGAATGAAAGCTCGGGGAAATCGTGGTCGTCCCTTGAAAACAACCCGGTCCCTGGTATTGATAAGTTGGCGCCGGCAGCGAGAAACTATGAAAATGGATTTCATATGGCACATATGCGGAAGGATCTTGGTCTGGCCCTAGATGCGGCCCAGCAGGCGAGCGTCGATTTGTTGCTCGGCCAGGCCGCCTACGCGGCCTACAAACAGATCGAGTCTGATCCTGTCTACGCCACAAAAGACATTTCAGCCGTCTTTCAGTACCTCCAAGAAAAACAAACCAAGCCGTGAAAAAAAATAAATCTCACACAAGTAGTCAGTGTAATATATATAATATGTAGGTGTTTGTAATGAAAAAAAATAATAATAATGAAATCTTACAAGTACAGACCCTCAAGATTCTCTTCTATCTTGTTCTTCATCACCCGCTCCTTGGCGCTACGGAAATCCTCCGCAGTCACCTTCATGCGCCGCTCACGCAAGGCAAGAAGACCCGCCTCTGTGCAAATCGCCTTGATGTCCGCGCCAGAAAGATCGTCCTTGGCCGACACAAACTCCTCCAAGTCCACATCGTCATTCAGACTCATCTTGCTCGTGTGGATCTGCAGAATCTTGCGCTTGGTCGCAGGATCAGGATTCTCAAACAAAATCTTGCGGTCAATACGGCCCGGTCTAATCAGCGCAGGATCAAGGGACTCAATCTTGTTTGTCGCCATAATCACCTTGACGTCACCCCGGTCGTCGAAACCGTCCAACTGGTTGAGCAGCTCCAACATTGTTCTTTGCACCTCACGCTCACCGCCTGAGGTGGACTCGTATCGCTTCGTTCCAATCGCGTCAATCTCGTCAATGAACACAATAGACGGCGCATGTTCTGCCGCAATCTGGAAAATCTGTCGGCATAACCGCGGTCCATCACCCAAGTACTTTTGGATCAGCTCCGATCCCACAATGCGCAAAAACGTGGCCGAGGTCTGGTTGGCAACGGCCTTGGCCAGCAGGGTCTTTCCCGTACCTGGGGCGCCGTACAAAATGACACCCTTGGGCGGCTTGATGCCCATCTCCTCGTACAGCTCTGGATGTGTGAGAGGCAGCTCGACTGACTCCTTGATTTCTTGAATTTGGCTCTCGAGACCACCAATGTCGGCATAGGACTCGGTGGGGGCCTTGTCTAGCTTCATCACAGACACCATGGGATCAGTGTCGTCTTGCAGAACTCCCACTATGCTGACGGACTTGTGGTGCAGCAAAATAGAGCATCCAGGCTCCAAGAGATCCTTGTCCACAAACGATCGGATCGAAACGTAGTACTCTGGGCCAGATGACGAGGAAACAATAGCATGGTCATCATCGATAATCTCCTCAAGGGTACCGACACTCATGGGAGAACCTCTCATGTCGTCCACTTTGCTGCGCTCCTCGGCAATCTTGTCATCAATAGGTTTCAGTCGCTCTTGGTTCTGTACGTACTCCTCTTCGAGCAGCAAGTGGTCCTTAATGCGCTCCATCTTCAACAGCTTGAGTTTGCATCGAGTCGTTGGGTAGACGGATGGAAGCTTCACAGCTCCAACCGGGCCCTTTCTCTTCTTCTTCTGGCTGCGCGTCGAGACGGGAGGTTCATACTTGGGTTCTAAATCAGTTAGATGGCCATAACTCTTTCACTTGTAACACTGTAGCGCGCTCTACATACTCTCCTCCTTCTTCTGGTTTTTCTTCTTATCGTTGGGTAGTTCCGACTGATTTGCTCCCTGCAATTGATTATTAGAATCATTAATCAACCGGATAATCTATCAATAACTTACCATTGTTATGAATGTGGTTGGTGTTGATGGCAAAGGAGAAAGATGGGTGATGAAATAGAAAGTGGCGGTTGTGTAAGAATTGTGTGGGTTACTAAGCCAGCCCTTGAGCACTTGTCAACTATGTTCACACGAGCGGCTTGTATAAAGCCATTTTATTTGTACTAAAATATATAATAGGTCCTACGCCGAAAGAAGCGCCTCCATGATGCGATTCTCTTCGGCTGTTCGGTTGTCACTGCTGAACTCTTTGATTCCTAGGCTCTTTAGAACCTGCACGACTTTTTCTTTAGGAAAGCCCATGTCGACAAACGATGAGACTACTTGAGCGCTGACCCCGTCATCACTAGCTGGTTTGGCGTGTGCATATGTAGCCGTCCATTGACTTATCTTCTTTGTTAGCGTGCTTTGAAACTTTTCGAAGCAGTAAAAACTTACGCAGCGGTCTGTTTAAACCCTTCAGGATCTTTCAAAAAGTGGTTCGCAACTTGAGCGTCCTGGGGGTTATTGGGCTCAGGCGATTGCAGCAAGCTTTGCAAGGAAATCATGCACGACTTGAGCGTCAAGATCGGGACCCACGCATCCTTCAGCGTATCAAGGCAAATGGCGCCAGTCTGGGACGACACATTGGGGTGATAGACTTTGGTGTCGAACTTCATGATAGGTGGTTTGAAGGGATCTAAACTTGTTAAAAAAAAATAAAAACCTAGGCCACGCACTAGCCGCAATACTTACAGTCTTGCTATAGAAATTGTTAGCCCCTATTGAAGACCAAGTAACGTAGCATACTCACAGGAATTTTGATATCGACGACAAACAAGCCACCTTCGTATGGGGTATCCGGAGGCCCTTGAAAGGTGCCTCTCAAATGAGAAATGTCCGACTCATTCAAAATTTCAATAGTGACGCCAGAGCGCACGTCAGAGAGAACTTCGTCAAGTTCCTTATAGATGCGGCGGGATCGTTGAGCCATGCTGTACAAAATAGTGTCGTTGGAGGAAGTTGGGTGGAAAGGTAAGAAAAGGGCATTACTTTCTTGTTTTGTCTTGTCTATTAGCAACATGCATTTTCTGTGATACCATACAAAAAAAACTAAATTAAGAATTATGGTTTTTACTTTCTAACGTACAAGTCAACATACTCGTCAATGTCGAGCTCGCCAACGTCCTTGCCGCTCTTGGCAAGAATGGCCTGAACCTGGGCCTCGTCGAATCTGCCGCGCAGGTGACGCTCAAACTTCTGCAGCAGGACTGGGGTGCCCTCCTCACGACGCTTGCGGTGGCCGATAGGGTAGTTGACCTCGACCTCATCAATGACAGTGCCGTCGTTCAGGGTGATTTGGATGGCATTGCCAATGTATCTCTTGTCAGGAGCGTGGTACTCGGCGGTAAAGCGAGTATCCTCAACACATTCCATCTTGGCACGCAGCTCATCGACTCGGGGATCAGAAGCAATTGCATCTGTGTAGTCTTCAGCGGTGAGACGGCCGTGAATGAGAGGGATGGCAACCATGTACTGCAAGCAGTGGTCTCTGTCGGCGTAGTTGTGAAGAGGACCCTTCTTATCAATGATGCGCATAGCCGCCTCCTGAGTTCTGATCCGAATGTGCTTGATGTCATCAGTGGTGTGTCCCTTATCCTTCAAGGTCTGATGCAGAATCAAGGAAATCTCAGCGGCGGTCTGAGCGTGGAACTCGGCAGGGAAAGAGATCTTGAAAAGAACATTCTCCATGACGTAGGAGCCGTACTCGCGCTGAAACTGGAAAGGCTTGCCCTTGAACAGGACATCGTAGAAACCCCAAGTCTGAGCAGTCAGAACAGAGGGCATGCCGCCCTCGCCATTCTTGACGATAAGAGCCAAGTTAACAGCACGGGAAACAGCGTCACCGGCGGCCCACGACTTGCGGGACATGGTGTTGGGAGCATGGCGGTAAGTACGCAGGGACTGGCCATCGACAAAGGCCTGAGAAACCGCGTCAATAGTCTGCTCAACGGTCAATCCGAGCATCTTGGAAACAACTGCAGTAGTGGCAACCTTGACGAGGACAACGTGGTCAAGACCCACGCGGTTGAAAGAGTTCTCAAGAGCCAAAACACCCTGGATCTCATGGGCCTTGATCATAGCCTCAAGCACGTCCTTGACCTTGAAGACCTTGCCTTCACCCCCGGCCTTGGCGGTTCTAGTGAGCCAATCAGCAACAGCCAGGATACCACCCATGTTGTCGGAAGGATGTCCCCACTCAGCCGCTAACCAACAATCATTGAAATCAAGCCATCTGATTATGGTTCCGATCGAAAAAGCACCTCGGACGGGATCCAGCTGGTAGTTAGTACCAGGGACCTTGGTACCGTTGGGGACGATGGTTCCAGGAACAACGGGGCCAATGATGTTGGCGCACTGCTTGTGCTTCAAGCCCTCGAGGCCGCAGCCCAAGGTATCAAGCAGACACAGTCGAGCAGTTTCAAATGCCAGGGGGGAATCGATCTCGTAGCTGTGAACATAGTTGGCGATATCCTTAAGCACTTGATCAGGCTCAGGTCGTGAGTTATCAGTCATAATAGCGCCCATCTTGAACTTTGGTTTTAAGCAAGTCCTGAGTAAAAAGGAAGACGTGGAATCTGAAAAAAAAAATAAACAAAAAAATATATATGTGAAGCCAATCACCAAAAAGTGGGAATTAATCCACATTTATACTTTGAAAAATGATTTCAGGATAGCCGAAACCGTTCTAAGCCGGTACTCGGAGATCTTGTTGAAGCCTCAACGCTTTGGACCACGATACAGTTCTACTGCTCCCCTGAGCATGGATTTTGCGGGGTTGTTGAAGTTTTAGATATCTTTTGTACCCCCATCACTGAGACACCTTTGGTTGATGAAAAACCTTGATACAAGGTGCAATCAACTGATAAGCCCCGAGGTTCAGCCGAACGGGGGGCTAGGGGCGGGTCGCACAGACCGGCAACAAAGGCAAAGCCGGGCATTTGCACCGACGAGATTTATAAAGGGTTCCGTAGTAGATTAGAAAGTCGCTTTGTGGATGAGAAAAATAAGCTATTGGAAAGGAAATAAAAATCAACTAGATAAAAGTATGGAATGAAAAAGAGGAAAAAATGAAGGAGAAGAAAAAAAAAAAAAAAAATAGAAACAACCCCATTCTTTATTTTAACGGCCGCGAATGCTTTCATTGTCACGGCCAGTGGCAGAAGCAGAGGTCTGTGCGTTGTCGTTGTTCCAGGTCAAGTAAGAGTGATCTCCAAGCTTTCTGGGCTTGATCAAATGCTTGATCAAGAAAACAACACCAAGGAGGAAAGCCAGACCAGCAACTACAAGGTAGGCAATACCCAGGAAAGGATTGCGGCCGCCAAGAACACTACGAGTGCTGATGACCAGAGATTTGGTACCGTCGTAAGTGAGCACAGGGAAGTTGAGACCAATGTCTACAGTGTATGTACCAGCAATAAGCACATCGTTGTCATTGCGGCGGGCCAACTTGGAAAAAGTGGGCAAGCCAGCAGTTCTCATCCAGTTCTGCAGGGTCTCCCAGGTAGCAAGGTCAGGCATGTTCTCCTCGGTGTAGCCTCCCGGGAAGAGCTTGACCCAGTTAGGGGGAGGCACGACGTCGGAAGGCTTGTACTGGGTCTGCTTGAACCGGTTTCTATCAGTCGACCAAGCAATGCCGCTCTGGGTCATGTTGTAAATTCGGAAAGGCTCGGTCTTGCCAGAAGTTCCAGGAGGGTTGGTCAGATTCAGGGTCGAAAAGGTATCGTTGAAGAACGAGTTGGCAATGAGACCACAGGGGTAGTAAGGGACACCGTCACTGTTGACAATCAATGGCTTGCAGTCGTCCTTGCTCTTGAGCTGGCTGGCGGTTTCGGGGTTTCCGTTGAGCTGCTTCTCGTTGAAAGACTGCACATAGCGGCGATGGTTCTGGTAAAAGTTGGTGAGGCGGTAGAACATGTAAACAGGGGGACCCATGTCAGTAGGAGTATCGAAGGTGAGCCTGCAGGTAGTCTTGACAGGCACGTTGATACCCGAGCTCTCCTCGGTGTGAGCATCATCGTGCTCAATGAGATTCCATCGTGGCACGTTGCTGGGCTTTGCTCCGCCATTAAAGTGGTAGTTGACGTATTTCGACGGGATATCCGCGAGGGTGGTGGTGGCTTCAGTTTCGCAATGACTGTAGTCGATGACAATTTCTTGGACGGTGTTGCTTGCGTAGAGCATGACACCTCCGAGCGGCGCAAAGATGATGGCAATTGCAAAGAAGAGAGGCAAGACAGTCTTGGGAGTCAATATCGGTTGCCATGCCTTCAAACGCTGCTGACGAAATGCTGTGTTGGGAGGCTTTCTTGACTTTTGCTTGACCTCAGAAGGTCTTTCGCTATCACTATCACTGTCCATGGTGTGAGTGGTTTTTTTGGTTGAAGTGGTTTAACTTTTTGGTATTAACTGAAGCGTGAAGGGGAGAAAAAAAAAGGATGATTGATGATTGATGATGATGGATTAGAAACGCTGGACCCAAACAAAAGGTTACTCCTTTAGCAGCTGAGATTGATTCAACGGTTGATCTTTTCAGGTTCTAGCTCTTTTGGCAGGTTGTCCTTATTATTGTTGCCAGTCGCTTTGAATGTGAAGAAGGAAGGTGTGGAAGGGATGGAGTTTTTTTTTTTTTTTATTTTTGTATTATGGTAAAAAACTAAGCGGTGTTCGTCACTATGTAAAAATTTATTTGTTCCGACCATTTGTGCTGTGCTGTGCTGTGCTGTGAACTCTTTTGGGGCAAAGGGCAGGGCAGGGCAGTTGAGAGGGCAGAGGGCAGAGAGGGCTGTAAACAATGTTCATATGATGGAAAAACAAAAAAAAAGATTAATAAGGTCTTAGTCATAAAACGTTAAAATGACAACAACACGATTCAAGTCATATTATTTGTAATACATGACAAATTGTCCGTAATTATTTGTAATTACTTACTAAGGTTTAAACACTGCAACCTCCATCATCATGACTCATCAATGACGCAGAGGCAGGCGCTCACAACCAAAAGACCCTTACCCCAGACCCTACCCTGAAGTTTTTGAAATTTTTTGCAACTCAACCTACTTGAAACTGATCTTGCACTCAAGAAATTGTCCATACATTTTCAAAAAAATCTCAAGAGCCCATTTTCACACTTGTTCTCTTTCTCCTTCTTTTCTCCTCCTACGCTCTCTGCTTGCCCAAAACCAACACCTATCGATACTTGAAAGGAACCTCTGGACACCAGCGTTAACAAAAAAAAATGGCACCTCAAACCCCCGAGACAGATGCTGAAAAGAACATTGAGATCTGGAAGGTCAAAAAGTAAGATAACCATTTGACAACCCTTTGCAATGGCTGGAGGATAAACATAGGAATACTCTCAGCAGGAGCAGAACTCTCTCTCCCACTCTTTATAATTGATTTCTGTGATTTCATAAAGGGTTATATTTGCTGTTGTTGTGTGGAGATTGCCTGCTCTTTTTATTTTCTCTTCTGCTTGATCTTGAACTAACAAATTCTTTTAGGCTCATCAAGAGGTTGGTAGTTTCACGATCCGCCCTTGTTTTCTCTGCTAATTCATGTATAGTTTGGAAGCCGCCCGTGGTAACGGTACTTCTATGATCTCGTTGATTATTCGTATGTTTTCTTGACATGACCCTCTCTCTCAGTACTAACTCATCTTAGCACCAAAAGGCCAGATTTCACTGACAAACAAAATGTTGGTTGAAGAATACGTAAGAGACCATTTCACTCCTGCTTTTGTATGAATGCTAACTGTGTGCAGGGAACTGCCTCCAATATCAAATCCCGAGTAAACAGACTGTCGGTTCTGTCCGCCATTACCTCCACACAACAGAGACTCAAGCTCTACAACAATGTCCCAAAAAATGGTCTGGTCATCTACTGTGGAGAAATCCTGACTGCAGAAGGCAAGGAGAAGAAGGTCAATATCGATTTCGAGCCGTTCAAGCCCATCAACACCTCCCTGTACTTGTGTGACAACAAGTTCCACACCGAGGCCCTGTCTGAGCTGCTGGAGTCGGACTCCAAGTTTGGGTTCATCATCATGGATGGTAATGGAGCCCTGTTTGGAACGCTCTCGGGTAACACCAGAGAGGTGCTGCACAAGTTCACGGTGGACCTGCCAAAGAAGCATGGACGTGGTGGTCAGTCGGCGCTGCGTTTTGCGCGTTTGCGTGATGAGAAACGACACAACTACGTGCGCAAGGTGGCAGAGGTTGCAGTGCAGAATTTCATCACTGCGGATAAAGTCAATGTCAATGGACTGATTCTGGCGGGCTCAGCGGACTTCAAGACCGAGCTGTCGCAGTCGGACATGTTTGATAACCGACTGCAGGCCAAGATCATCAAGGTCGTAGATGTGTCCTATGGCGGTGAGAACGGGTTCAATCAGGCCATTGAGCTCTCGGCCGAAACGCTGTCCAACGTCAAGTTCATTCAGGAAAAGAAGCTCATTACGCAGTACTTTGATGAGATCTCGCAGGATACCGGCAAGTTCTGCTACGGCGTCGACGACACTCTCAAGGCGCTGGATTTGGGTGCGTGCGAGATTGTTATTGTGTTTGAGAACCTTGACATTATCAGGTACACCCTCAAGGACCCTGAGAGCGAGACTCCGGTCATTGTGCACGCGTCGCGCGACGCCGCGAACAAGGACCACTTGCTTGACAAGCGCACGGGCGCGGAGCTTGAGATTGTGGCGGAGCAGCCGCTGCTCGAGTGGCTGGCTGAAAAGTATAAGGAGTTTGGCGCTAATTTGGAGTTTGTTACGGACCGAAGCTCGGAGGGAGCGCAGTTTGTGAAGGGCTTTGGTGGTATTGGAGCGTTGCTGCGTTACAAGGTCAACTTTGAGCAGCTGGCTGAAGACAGTGACGACGAGTATTACGATAGCGACTAAACACAAAAGAAAAGGAGAGAGAGAGAGAGAGAGAAATCTATAGACATGTGGAATTTGAAATAAAGAAACAAGAAAAAAAAAATATCAATTATACATGACTACTCTATAATAATAATTTTTTTTTTTCATATAACTTTAGAGTGCTTCTTCTTGCGGCCCACGTCGTCTAGAGCTGAGGTCTTGGAGTGCCCCAGTACAGCTTCGTGAGAATTGCCAGACAAAACCATGTGCGCCAGATTCACATTCCCGCTCGTCAGGTACTTGCTCGATCTACTAGTCACCGGCCGGCTTACCATCTCAGCCAGCTGCGCGCGGAGCACCCGTAGTTCGTCCTTATTTAGAATTTTTTCCGCGGCCTTCTTCTTGGGCTTGAGCGACTGCCAGCCCTTGGGCCGGGGTACAGCCGCCCCGGCACCGTCGGCGTCGCTGAGCTCAAAGTCGCTGTCGAGGTCAACTCCAAGGTCGGCCGCAGCTTCGTGGAGCCACGAGTCGTCTTTGCCCTTGTAGGTGGACTCCTTGGTCGAGTCTGTGATCTGCTTGGCAATGGAGACGCGGTCCCGAATGCGGGCAACGACGTCGTACAAAACGTCAAACGGCTGCAGCGGGTTGTGCTGGACGTTGTCTTTGTAGAGCACTTTTTTGAGTTTCATGAGGGGAGCGGCCTCATTCGCAGCGCACAGCAAAACAGACACACCCTCGGAACCGGCACGAGCGGTACGGCCGGACCGGTGGACGTACATGTCGGCGGTGCGCGGGAGGTGGTAATGCACCACATGCTGGATCATGGGGATGTCCAATCCGCGGGCCGCCACGTCCGTCGCGATCAGAACCCCGCGCTCGTTTGCTCTGAACCGTTCCAGCGACCGCATGCGCTGTTTCTGGACCATGTTGGAATGGATTGCGAAAGCTGGGATCGAGAGCTCCTGGAGGAGAGGAGCTAAGCGCTTGACCGCGTCAATGCTGTTCACAAATACGATTGTGCGGCCGGGGTACATTAGCGCAAAGTAGTACAGGTACAAATCCTTTTCCATGTTGCCGCACTCAATGATGCATTCGTGGACCTTGCTTGCGACGGCCTCGGTCGGGTTGGCGTCGACAAAGACTGGGTTCGGGTCTTTGAACTGAAGCTTTTTTTGCAGAGTTACCAGCGCTTCTTCGTTGCTGCTGAGCCGGCCCATGCTCGCGTTGAACGCCTCGCGCTTGTTCTTTTTGGTCGCCAGTTTACTCATAAACTCCTTCTGGAACGTTGCCGAGAACACCAGCGTCTGGCGCTTTGACAGCCGGCCCCTTCCCAAGAGATCCAAAATCTCATCCATTTCTTTAAAGTGTCCATCCTGCAAAATCCGGTCCGCCTCATCCAGGACCATCACCTCCGCCCGCTTGAACATTTCCAAAGTATCCACGTTCCCCTCAATCAGCTCCAAGAACCGACCAGGAGTCGCCACGACCACCGCTGGCTTAGCTGCAATCAGTCTCTGCTGTTTCTGGATCGACAGGCCGCCCGTCAGCGGCACAATGCCAGACCCCGCAATCGGGCAGTACTTTGCAATTTCCGCAATGTGCTTTACAATCTGGTGGGCCAGCTCCCTCGTCGGCGCAAACACGAGTCCCGTGGGCCACTGTTTGGGGCCCGACTCATTCTTGTCCTTCTGCTGGGCAGCCAGATCCGCCGAAAGCTGCAGGTGGCGTTCCAAAATCGGAATGCCATACGCCAGGGTCTTACCAGACCCGGTAGCTGCTTTACCGACGACGTCGTGTTCTGCCATGATTTCAGGAATGGCTTGGCGCTGAATCTCGGTTGGTTTTGTGTACTTGAGCAGTGCGAGGCCTTGCTGGATGGGCTGCGACAGGACAGTTGATTCCATGTCGTCCCACTCCAAGATGCTGGTGTCGACCTCAGGCAAGGCGTCGAGCGCCGCAAACGGATTGAACTCGAGATCGTCTTTCTCGTCGGGCTTAGCCTCATCGATCGGTTTTTCTGCTTCCTTCGTCGTTTTCTTTGCTTTGCTCTTCTTCTTGTTGGGCTTCTCATTCGGCTGATCTGGCGTTGCCTCTGGCTGGTGTTGGTCTCGTTTCGGCTTGATCTTGCCTGCTTCCTCCGTAATGTCTTCCATATCCATACCTGCCTTTTCTAGTTTTTTGACAACCGGCTCCTCTTTCTGAATAAACTCGAGCTTGCCGTCTTCTGTGCGGTTCACGGTAACGCCGTCCAGTTCTTCGAGCCCAAAGAAGCCTTCAAAGTCGCCCATGCGGGCCGCCGTCACGTCGACCTCTTTCCATTCCAACGCATCCAAATCCGCAATTTTTCTTTTCGTTCCATTTGACTTCAGTGGCTCCTCTGGGCTCGGTTTCAGCTGCTTGCCAGCTGGCCGTTTTTTGTGTATGCTGTTACTAGACTTGTTCGTTTTGAGGGCTTGCTTGAAAGCTTCTTCCACGGCCTTCTTTTTTTTGGAGTCAGCTTTTTTCGCCACCAATGACGACGCTGGTTTCTTGTAGGCTGAGCCAGCTTTACTGCCCTTTTTGCCCGCTCCTTCTGCTGCTGCTGCTGCCATGTCTGATATCTTTGAAATCAAGCTGAGATCAAGTGTATAGAAATCGAGAGAGCCCGCTGGAAAATTTTTTGTGTGAAAATGGAAACTCCCAACGCACTGTAAATCTAGAAGCTGGATAAATCCCGTTATTAATGCTCGTTTACTTTTTTCCCCCACGTACAAAGTCTGACCAAGAGCAACATTCACACCGCCCACATCCATGTCTTTTATAAGGACTCCGCTCGCCAGACAAGTTTTCCTAAAACCCCCATCTTCAATATCCTCTACTCTGCTGATTCACAAGCGCCTTTTCTTTTTCAAATCCAAACCGCAACAACCCACCAACATGAGTTCCAAGTCCTACGCCGTTGACAAGACCGATACCGAATGGCGGGCCCAGCTCTCACCCGAGCAATTCCGCGTGCTCCGCCAGAAGGGCACCGAGCGGCCCGGCACCGGCGAGTACGACCACACGTTCAACGACGGCGTGTACAACTGCGCTGGGTGCAACAACCCTTTATACAAGTCCACGACCAAGTTCAACAGCGGCTGTGGGTGGCCTGCCTTCTACGAGGCTCTCCCTGGGTCCATTGATTTACACGAGGACCGCTCGACGGGATACCTGCGCACGGAGATGGTGTGCGCCAACTGCGGTGGCCATTTGGGCCATGTTTTCAAGGGCGAGGGGTTCAAGACCCCGACGGATGAGCGTCATTGCGTGAATAGCGTATCTTTGAAGTTTGTGCCCGAAAAGAAGTAACATTATATTTAGTAACATGCTGTTTTTGTTCTACAATCTCTTCTTTGCAAAAGTCTCAATTGGACTGAGCTCAGTCCAAGGTCAGTTCAGTTCAAAAGGTCCAAGCCACTTTGTGATAAAACGCATACCCTAACCGTATTATTTTAGAGCACCTTCTCCCCCTTATGACGACGGCTTTGCCTGAGGCCGCTTTTTTTTATGACTGGCTTTGAATACTAAAAATAAAGAAGAAAAAGACTGCCATTATCCTAATTTGTTTTAATAATAATAATAATAATATAATAATAGTATGGCAAAAGTCTAAAAGTCCATGTTTGTAACACAAAAAGACTGGTGGGTTAGGTGATATCAGGTCCAAATGAGAATGCAGTTGAATAGAAATGGTAGAAAAGTAAACAAATCCTCCAGTATTATATCTATATATATATCTATATATATATATATATATATATAATTTAAATCTGGTCCGTCCTGTTTATATCGAAAACCTTTTTTTTTTTTTTTTCTTTCTTTCTTTTTTCTTTAAAGGAAATTATAGAAAAGAAGAAAACCGTCTTCTAGGAAACCTATATCTCACTCAGCCTCCTATCGACGTTGTTGTTTGCATCTTGTATCCCTCTCGGATCTATTGTCACAAACCCCCCCCTTTCGCTAATTTTTTGTAACACCAGCGCAGGCTTCCCGCTTCAATCGTGAATGCCGTGGCATATTGGCCGACTCGATCTAAAATATCCAAGACCAACTTGATTCACCTCCTCCTTAAAACTTATCCAAAGAACGCTAGATCTTTTCCTTCGTGCCCTGCTCCCCTTTTTCAACATAGCGGCATCTGTCAAGCCTGAGACGTGTTCTTCAAATGGATCCCCGCGACTACAACAACCAGAATGCTGGTAAGTTACAAGCTTGATTCAGCCATCCCACTCTCAGAAATGAGTAAATACTAACAAAGCACAAGGCTACAACCAAATCAACCCCAACTCAATGAGCAGAGCAGAGTATGACCAGTACATGCACCAGCAGCACCTCCAACAACATCCAGAGCACCAGCAGCAACAGGACCCCCCGCGCCAGCGCCAGCCCTCGGACCCATACAGCCACCAGACCTACTCCCCGTACGCACAAACGCCTGTTTCTAATAACCCATACATTGCGAATCAGTCTGAGGCAGACAGCGAGTACTATGATCCCCCTGGCATGGTCGATCCGCACGGCCACCGCCGGCCCAGCGGGCCCATGCCAGCCCACCAAGTCGATAACCCGGATATTTACGCTAGCTTCCCAGAGGAGCCAAACTCGTACCTGCTCGACAGGTTTGATAGACGGCAGAACCCGTACCAGCAGCCGAGCTTCGAGCAGATGCCGGAGCCGTCGACGCCGCAAATGGCAATGCCCATGCCGACGAACTTTTATCAAGGCTACACGGGGTCGCATAATTTTGGGGTCGACGACGTGGATAACTTTCAGCCGTTCCCGATTCATGGAGATGATTACGCCTTGAATGGGTGGGAAATGGATCAGTCGGACACAGATACTTTGCATGATAGCTCCCAGCATAACCTGCCAATGCCATCAGGCACGCCGAGGCCGACCATAAGCCCTGGCCCGGATAGCTACTCAATGGGGCCTGGCTCAATGACTCCAAACGGTATGCCCCCGCCTCCTGTGGACTTTCCAGAGTTTGGAGCGCCTATGCCGCCGTCCATGATGCCGCCTCCAGACGAGCAGCAGCGCCGGGGTGCAAGAACGAAAAATGTGAGACTGTACAAGGGTAACCTGGTCTTGGACTGTCCTGTTGCCAAAAACTTTCTGCATTCGTTTGATCCTGACTCAGTCAAGGAACGAGAGTTTACGCACATGCGGTACTCCGCTGCTACTTGTAAGCCGACTGACTTTGCGGCAAATAGGTTCACGCTCCGCCAAATGTGTTTTAAGCAGCCCCGTCAGATTGAGCTGCTTATTTGTGTTACCATTTATAACGAGGACGATCTGCTGCTGGGCCGCACGCTGTCTGGTATTTTCAAGAATATCAAGCATTTGGTCATGCGCCAAAATACGCGCTCGAAAACCTGGGGTGAAGACGCGTGGAAAAAGGTGGCCGTTTGCGTCATTGCAGATGGCCGTAAGCAGATCAACGACAGAGCGCTGGCTCTCATGGCCCGACTTGGTGTATACCAGGACGGGCTGGCCAAGAACACGGTCGCAGACAAGTCGGTCAAGGCACACATCTACGAGTACACAACCATGTGCGGCATCAAGTCCGTCGACAAGGTCGTCAACTTTACAAACAAGCGCACTGTGCCGGTGCAGATGATATTCTGTCTCAAAGAGCGCAACCAAAAGAAGATCAACTCGCACCGCTGGTTCTTTAATGCATTTGGCGAGATCTTGAACCCAAAGGTCTGTGTCTTGCTCGATGCGGGTACGGAGCCCTCGCACGACTCGATTTACCATCTCTGGAAAGCGTTTGACGACAACCCTCGTATTGGCGGTGCCTGTGGCGAGATCAGAGCCGGGCTGGGCAAGGCCGGCCACAAACTGCTGAACCCTTTGGTTGCAGCCCAGAATTTCGAGTACAAAATGTCGAATATTTTGGACAAGCCTATGGAGTCTGTGTTTGGTTTCATCACAGTGCTGCCTGGTGCGTTTTCAGCTTACCGCTATGTCGCACTCCAGAACAATGCGTTTGGAGAAGGTCCCTTGGAAAAGTACTTTAAAGGTGAGGAGCCGGACCCCGATGACGTTGCGGGAAAACCAAAGAAGCCAGAAGGTATCTTCACGGCCAACATGTACCTTGCCGAAGATCGTATTCTTTGTTTCGAGCTTGTTGCGAAGCGAGATGCCGCCTGGTTGCTAAAGTACGTCAAGTCAGCTCACGCTGTAACCGACGTGCCCGAGAAGTTATCCGAGCTTATTTTGCAGCGCCGCCGTTGGCTCAACGGTTCCTTTTTCGCTGCCATTTACTCCATCTCACACGTGTACAACCTGTGGCGATCCTCGCACAGCCTGCTCCGAAAGCTCATTCTGCACGTTGAGTTCCTCTATCAGTTTGCATCTATCTTGTTTTCGTGGTTTTCGATTGGCAATTTCTTCCTCGTGTTTCGCATTTTGACAAACTCGCTCGGCGACGATGCGCTCGGGTTCCGGCCCGGCAAAATCCTGGGTATTGTGTTTCTTTGGATGTACTGCGCTTGCATTGTCTCGATTTTTGTGCTGTCGTTTGGTAACAGACCAAAAGGTACACAGACGTTTTACATTGTGGTGGTTATCTTTTTTGCAATTCTCATGGCGTACCTGCTTTTCGCTGCTATCTTCATCTCGGTCAAATCCATTAGCTACACACTCTGTATCAATGACAACAAGCTATCAGTGTCGCTCGTGTTTGGCAACGCCTTGTTCCGCGACTTGGTGGTTTCGCTCATGTCGACCTACGCGCTCTACTTTGTGTCCTCCTTCCTCTTCTTTGAGCCCTGGCACATGTTCACCTCCTTCCTGCAGTACCTCCTCATTTCGCCCAGCTACGTTAACGTGCTCAACGTCTACGCCTTCTGCAACATCCACGACATTTCGTGGGGTACCAAAGGCGACGATGGCAAGCGGACCGACTTGGGAAAAGCCGAGCTGTCCAGCAAGCTAGGCGAGCTCGTCATGAACGTTCCCTCGCACTTGACGGACATCGACAAGATGTACCAAAAGCAGCAAGAGCTTCTCGAGAAACCCCCCAAGAAGGACGCGCACGCTGTCAAGTCCGACGCCGAGCAAATCAAGGAAGAAAAGGACAAGACCCAAGACTACTACGCACTGTTTCGGTCCTCAGTGGTTCTGATTTGGATTTTTACAAACTTTATCATCATTGCGGTAGTCCTCAACACGGCTGGGCTTAGCACCATTACAGACAAGGGCTCGAACGGGGACGAGACGCTGGTGGCCATGCTTTCGCGCCGTACGATTGAGTCTAGCACGGCTTTTATCAAAGAGGTGACTGATCTGGTGACGCGGCAAGCAGCAGCTCCACCTGCCGCCAATAGCTGTGGTAATATTGGCGATAGCGGGTCGTTCCGAACTGAGATCTACTTGACGGTTGTGCTTTGGTGCGTTGCAGCGCTGGCTGCGTTTAGATTTATAGGCGCTCTGGTCTATCTTTTCTTTAGGCTTTTTGGATACTAAAATCCCACCTCCACCATCATGATTTCTTCTGCTTTTATATAAATGAAATGTGTTCAACTCATTGCTAGTCTAGAAAATTTTGTCTTGTAGTATTTTTGCAAAATATAGTAAATTGTCATCTTCCATCTTTCATATCATGTAAGGCATGTATAGATTGAAAAGGTCCATTTCACGTGACTGCAAAAAGTTGTTCACCTTCTCCAACGGGGTTTGTTTAACGTGGGCTGAGAACAGAAAGAAGTTTTGCCCTTTTTTCTCTCCTCCCACCTCAACCCACTCTTGCCTTCCACTTACTACCTACCCACACCCGACGCAAGCCCATTCATCCTCCTGCTCCGCTCTCTATTTTATATCACCACACACTTTGGTTTTTATTTAATATCATATCACAATGTACGGTCGTCCTTGGTACGTTCAAGCAACTGACGTTGCGCACCGTCTCTTCGTGCTCTCCATCATTGGAGGTTCAGGCAAGTCCAGGTCTTATGTTCATCCACCAACCCTCTGCTTTTTCACCAGTCTCTCGCCAACTCTTTTTGATTGACGGGTTTTTCTCTTTTTTTTTTCTCTTTTTTTTTTTTTTTTTTTTTTTTTTTTTTTTTTTTTTTTCTCTCTTTCTCATGTGCTAACGCAGAGTGAATAGTCTACATCACAGGCGGTCTCGCCATGACGCTCTACATGAACCGCAGCTCGAAGCGGGCCGAGCGCGAAGCCCTGTCACAAGAGCAGGAACAGATGGCGCATGCGGCGGTTGCGAGCGTGTTGAAGAACGAGACAAGCTCGGATGGGAAGGGCAATAAGACTGATGTGAGTATTCTGTTTTAGCGCTACGTTTGGTGACTTTGTGTTTGGATGCAAACTAACTCAAGGCTTTCTTTTAGATCATGTAATTTGCATAGTAGTATCGCTATGGTTTTTCTGTTTTCTGTTCTCCCTCATACGCTGCTCTCCCTCATACGCTGCTCTCCCTCATACGCTGCTCTCTCTCTCTCTCTCTCTCTCTCTCTCTCTCTCTCTCTCT
>JAKTUH010000202.1:0-18169 GCA_030556585.1 Geotrichum carabidarum
CCCCCTCAGATCTATGCATACCTGTAATCCAGCAAAAACCTTAAAAGTTGGAAAGAGAATATGTATTGTTGCAGGACCACCATCTGACGAAACTTTGAATTGCGTCGATGAAGTGCATTGCTGGTTGAACAAGAAATGTAGGTTTATTTTTTTGACACTGAGAGAGCTCATCTCAAGAAGGCGTCTGTGAACCAGAACACAGCAATGACAAAAGCAAGAAGGGCAGCACAGTAACCAAGCATCTGTTTGTGTGATATTTTTTTGATTCATGGTATTTCTACCATTAAACAAATCATCATTTGTATATATATATATGAATTCTATCATTCTCAAGTTAACATTATAGATGTGTTCGGTTCTGTAGTTCAACAAAGTTAGAGTTTCACCTTTCAAAGGTGTTAGATTCAAAGCCCTAGGCTGTTTATATATACGTTTCTCGGCTAAAGTTTGAGTCTAAAGAGTATACTTGAAACCGTTCAACTTGGCTCGAGATCACTGTCTTCATCCACTTTTACCAAGCTTGATCGATTTTTGGAGCTAGATTCAATCAGCATGCATACATACATTTAAAAGGGGTGACTCTGCGCTGGCGCCTGCAATTTGAGACTACCAACTGGGTCGAGCAATTCAACTCCGTTTGATTTTGTGTTGGAAACAGCTTGAAGTATCTATATAATTAGGTTTCTGACAAAAAAAAAACCGGTAAATCCACTAGCTACAAAAGCTTTTTTTTTATTGTGTGCACATGGAGCTGTTGCGCTTATAATTAGCCTAATTTTATACTTTACACTTTCATTTATTATTATTGGCCAATAAATGAACTTACCGGACGCTAGCTGCTCGGGTTGTAAAAGAAAGATACCTTTGATGTGGTACCTTAGGGTTTAACAATAAATCCAATTGTACGAGGTCTGCGTTTCTAAATCAAAGATGAATTTCATCATGGCTTTTGATGTAGTGGCATTTTTAAACCGTTTGAATTCGTCCGCAAAACTTTGATTGACTTTGAAAATACCCGCCAACCATTCCCTGTAAGGCTATTCAGTGTATAGTCAAGACGTTTGAAAGTCCAATTGGCTTTGAATTTAGGATAGACATGTTTGCTTTGGTTATGCACCAAGTCATCTTCAAACCGCTTAATTACATAACCTCATTGAGTCGATTGCCAGCTAGGAATTGGTTGAGAGATTGAAAGAGCCAAAAAAAATATGATCTTTAAACGAACAAAGACCCACCAGAATAGGTCTACGCATCATGATGTATTTTGGAAGGTCCAAAGCTTTAAAGCTCATGCACCCGTCAGAATATGGCAAAGCCCGTATAACTCAAAAGAAAAACCTGAGCCCAAATTTTCTTCTTGTAGATATATGCCTTATTATATGCTTCTTTATTTATTTTTCAGGTCAGTTATTCGAATATTTGAAAAAACAGACCTTTGCCTGAGCGGATTTTCAAGACAGCTTGCCAGTTTTGTTTGATAAGCCAGTCAAGCGTCCCTGACTTTTTAGGCTTATTGCTATCTCATCATCTTTTTTAGGTGTAGGCAAACTCTAACTTGGGTGTGCCATTTAGTTTGTGCTGTGGAACTTGGACACCCTGAAAAATGTATGTAGAAATTCATAACATGGCCCCCAGAATGCACACACAGACACATTTGCGAAAATCCGTAGCCAGGCTTTCAGGCTCAACGAGTAGAAAAGAAAAGCGCAAATGCCCAATTTTTTTTCTATCGCAAATAATAGAGATTGTCGTTGCTAATTTCGCCTCATCGCAACACACCGTCAATTAATAGGGCTCACATCTACATTTCTTTGGACATATTCATCAACTAGATTTACTCAAACTTCCCGAGGGGCTCTTTACTAAAACTCCATTATGAAATAAGTTGTTAACGTCTGGTTTGTTCTCGATCGCGAACAACCGGTTTGTTAAAACCACAAAATTAAACTTGAGACTTAGTGGTAGATCAATATCGTTAATCTCCCTGTCTGTCGAAATGGCTAATTGATTCAATGCTCTGTAGGGGCTCAGGTCTTTCTTAACAATAGCTGAGGAGTGCTTCCAGCTATACAGGGCAACAACGGTTATCGCTGTAAAAGGTTGCATCTTCTTAGCATAGCAATAGTATTGCAATAAAGGTGACTTTGGCGTCTTTTTTTTTTTTTTACTGAACTCGACAATCCATGAAGCACTTGCTCATAACAGCCATAAGCAAATGAAAGTTTTACATTCGAAAAAGGATGATCAGACCTCCGTCGACTCAACTTATTGTGATTTCGCAATTCCATAAACCATGATATGACAGCAAACCCCTTTTCTTTTTGGCTGTTTTAAAAAAATTCGGTCAAGTTTTAGGCATTGCTGCTAGCAATCGAATCAAAATATTGATATTTTATGTCTTGCAGTCTCCCTCACTTTGTACAAAGTCGGCTTCATGATCAGAGTACTCTAATTCTGTTTGAAAAGTGGCCTGTTTATAGTGGCCGAGTGCAGATTAACGCGCAACTCACATGAACTTGTGACTCCATACTCAGACCTGGGCCACATAGTCCACATGCTGTTTAATTTCATAATGTTGACTTCTAAGAGTGCTCGACGAATAAAATCCTTTCTCACCTGCAGTTAAACAGCGTAAAACCTGGGATGCCAGAAACTCAAGATCAAATTCATGGGCGTGAAAAACAATCAGCCTTTGGACCAAATCTTTGACAGCTGCTGTATTACGATCATCATCTCTCTTTGAACTAGCGTGCCAAAACAAAGGAAGCTTCTCGCTCGAGCCATGGCAGGTCTTTCTTTGTTGATAGTTTATGCACGGCAAAAAATTCAATTCAAAGACTATTCGGCATACTCAATTGAAACTGGGTGCCATTCTTATAACCGCTTCCTTTTGAATGGTTGGTTTTGTGCTATATAGCTAGTTATCGCGGTATACCACAACTTAGAAATCATCCTCACTTATCGATAAACCTATTTGTGATGATCACAACCTTCATTTTTTAATTCATTGCATATATCAATATTTTTTGAAGAAAGATTGCCCTTCATTTTTTGCACTGCCTGGATTATTTTGATCAAGGGAAGACTGTCTTCTAACGTAAAGCAACCATCGAGCAGCTTTTTTTCAAACTGCATCTACAATAAACAAACGCTCTATATTTACAAGGTACAATGATAAATTGAAGCTTCAATACTAAACGAAAAGGCTCAATTGTTAAGCAAAAACTCTAAAAAAGCCAAGTAAGCATAGTACAATGTGGCTTAAACTATATATACTATAACATTGATGAGAGCTCCATGCATGGAGCAACTGTAATATTACTGATAGTAGAATGTTCAGCAGATTAACTGGCAATTATAACAATGAATTGAATTTTAACATTGAAATGCTTATTGTATAATGAACAAAAAAAAGAGAAATAGGTCCTGGAAGCTCAACAGCGTCTGCAGGAAATCCATGATTATGTTACACACCGAGAGAATCTATGGCATTCTTTGCCAGATACTCTTGAATCTCAGGTTATCTCACTTACCAAGTTGTATATTCTAAGGCACAAACGCAGAATATCAATCCAGGCAAATTTCACAACGAATAAAAAGTTAACCAGACCTATTTCAGAGAAGGACTCAAGTATGTGACACCGAGGTTAGCACTTGCAATTATTGGATCATGAGACAAGAAGGACGGCAGTAAAAATCAGACTGTCACAAACTAAAGGCATATTAGGCCATAGATCGTTTTTACAAATGCAAAATCATAGCCTGCTCAAACACAAGAATAATTCAAGCAGAGCTCGAGTCAACATGAATCACATGAACATCTCATAGCTGCAAACCCTGTTTTGTGACTTGCTTCGAGAACACCATGCACAGTTAAAAGATAAAACATTTAAGGAGCTCGTATAAAGGCCCAAGAGATGCCAAATTGATGAGATTCTACAGTTTTATCCTTCCATTATAGGTAATAGTGGTAAGTTCTACGAATGTGAAAGTAGTTTTATACATGCATCGAATTCAGTCAAGGGTTGAGCCAAGGGTATACAGTCCAGGAGGGTACGGCGGAGGCTACAATGATAGCGAGAACTAAGAACAGTTTCAAAAGGAAAGAAACAATAACGGCAGGGCCAAGCCAGGCGGTAAAATATGACATGAAAGATGGAATATGCAATACTTGATGAGTTTCCAATTTTGGAAGCACAAAATATTGAATTTTAACAACTGTCAGCCTATGCTTAATTGATTCTAGAAGTTCTCTTTAAAGAAACTCAAAAATTGAGTTGAGATCAGTCTGAATTATAAACAATTTACAAGTCTCTATAGCGTATACATTCAACAGTCTGTTTCCAACGTCGGTATCATCATATATATATGTGAAGACTCAAGGATCATTATAAAGAGCCAAGAAAAAAGCGGAGAATATCATCAATAAATGGATATCTGAATTCTATTTAACATATAAAGGCAAAGCAAAAGTGGCTGAATGATATCATAAGGGGATCAAATCTTAAATTAAAACACAGGTGAAGGAAAAATCACAATGCGCAGGACTGCTGGAAACGAGGTCAAAGAATTAAGTAGGCACAGCTCTATCAAATGCCATTGTCAACCACAAGGGAGCCTTGGAGTTTGGATAAAATTGAGAATAGATGTGAAAAGCAGCAAGAAAAAAATGCATGTTTTGTTGACCATACTTGAGACTTGTTGAACTTAACGACCTAGAATATATATGGAACAAGATTTTGAAGGAATAAAAAATTACATCATAGATACATAGAAGCTTCCATCAATTGATGATTTTGTCATGGCCACTTTAAGAGTGATAGTGATTGAAAAGTCAAGACTTTTGATAAAACATTATCTTTAGTTTTAAAAACTCTAAACGTAGACACATCTTAACAACCTTCTTGCAAGCAATGAAAAGACCTCCCTACAATATTCTTTCGCCAAATTTCTTGATTATCTTTTGAATATAGATGTTAGAATTGTGCGCGTGACCTCTCAAATTATTTCAATTCAATGACTGAGTCTATGAAATGCTGTTTCAAAAGATTTTCAAATATCTGTCGAATATGCCTATGTTGATGTATGCGTGTACTGGTTTCGCTTGTGCACCGTGGCGCCAGACTCATTAGATGAGCGTGAGAGTTTTCGTCTGAAAAACCTGCACCAAAGGAAAAGCGCATCAATTTTTTTTTTTTTCGGTTGCTAAGCAATCCTAGGTTGTCAAATGCGCGTAGGGGTTCCGCTTGCGCACCGCCGCGCCAAACTTGTAAAATACATACGGAATCGGCAGCATTGCCACACAGATGAACGCCAGCAGCGACGTGCCCCAGTTCGGATGCAAATTTGCAAAGAGGCGGTATCCAAACAGCGGGAACGCGGCTGCGAGGAGCGACCGCAGAAACGTGTTGGCGGCAATCGCGCTCGCAGCGTAGCGTGTGAACGAGTCGACGAGGTAGTTGAGGCAGCCCTGGAATATAACAAAAAAGCCGCAGCCGAACATGACAAGGCCAATGCAGGGCACAATCCAGTGAATAGATGCGCGCTGGGTCCAGCCGAAAAGGAAGAGGCCGACGGGCAGGAGCCAGGAAACCATCATCATGGGGTAGAGCCGCTCCTCGGGCAGGGCCTTGCCGCCGTTGGCATTGACGAGTCTGGCGTAGCGCTTGCCGCCAATGACGTTCAATCCTCCGCCAATTACGGTTCCTAGAAACAAGGCCAGGTACGTTAAACTGCTGGCGACCTGGCCCCAGCCGTGCACCTCGCTGAAGGTATTGCCGGCGGAGGTAAGGAACAGGTAGAACACTCCAAAAATAAAACTGGCATAGATGGCAATGAAAAACACAATAGGCGTGCGGAACATGGCAAAGGGTCTCATCAAATGGATTGTGAGGAACTCGTGTACCGACAGCTCCCACTCCTCGTGCTTGGCGTGGTAGAGCCAATTGTTGGTCTCAGCCCGCTTCTTCTTGGCCAGCCGAGTAGACAGTACTGGGACATAGGACTCCCGAACCACAAACATGTTGATTGTGAGAATGACGCCGCTGGTGATGGCAGTTACCCAACAGGCCCAGTGCCAGCTTGTACCCACGTTAATTGCAGCCCCCACAATACTGCCCAGAGTCGGGCCCAACACCACAAACATGGCATACAGAACCAGCGAGTTGCCTCTCACCGCTGGAGTCCAAATGTCCGACAACATGCCGCCCGAGGAGACCACCGGTGCTCCCGCAAAGAAGCCCGCAAAGAACCTCGTGATAATGACGCTTTCTATCCGGGTCGACGCGCCCGTCGCAATCGTAAACAGAATGGACAAGAAGAAGGGCGCAAACACGCCAATCTTACGGCCATAGACCTCCGAGAACGGTGCAAACACCATGGGGCCAAACGCAATGCCCAAGATGTACAACGAGGTAGGCAGGACTGCGACAGTTGTACTGACGCCATAGGCCGCCTCCAGCTGGCTAGTGACAGGGGCCATGATGGAGCTGGTCAGCTGGGCACAGCACGTCGTGAGGCCATAGAGGATGGTGATTGTGATTTTGTAGGAGAACGCCCAGTTCATGGGCAGGTCGGGGCTGGTGGGGGGTATAGTGACCAGAAAGCAAGATTTGTCGTTCTCGTCGAGCAAGTGCTGGACCTCCTCTTCAAAGGATGGCGCAGAGTCATCTTTTTCATCGTACTTGTTCTGTGCATTGTCGACGACAGCGGCCTCAATATCTTCTTCCGAGGCGCGGCGCTTAGTATCTGCAATCATTCGAGGACAATATAGAGTTTGTTCAGCCGTGTAACTTGGTTATATGGTATTGAAAAAAGGCCAACTCTTGACTTCATGTATATCTCGGCTTCTATAAACTTTATATTTATAATCGCAGAAGGGCTTTGAAATGAAAATTTCCAAATCTTCAGTTGAATCGCACCTGGATTCAACGGCGTTACCAAAATTTATCATCAACTTTTTTTTCCTTCTTCTTTTCTGTGTTGGGTCATAATTTTGTATGCGGTCCGATTTCGCAACGCTTTCCGAGGAGACCGGGACCCACCGGCCCGACTCCCGATTCCCACTTGTTCCCCATTTGATGAAAGGTCAAGCGACTTTTGGCCACCACCCGCCAGCGGACATTGGCAGAACGCGCGCTGTTGCGGTTTACGGGCATGGCAGAGGAGCAGCTGAGCAAGCGGTCTTAACCTGTTATGGCAGGTTTACGTGAACTGTAGCTCAAGGCTGTTTTTGAAGGCAAAAAGTGGTTGGAAAGAGGACCCAACTGGTGAGTGTGGGGGTTATGTCCGCTCCAAGCCCTGTGCCTTAAGAGTCAGCATCATGTCAGGAAATGCTGAGACCATCAATGACGAAACCAGCAGGATCACTCAAGTATTACCAAGATTGAAGTTACTACTTTAAAGAGCTGCTCTATCAAGACCCTTTGGTTTGTATGATACACCTGCGGCGGAGAACTATACATGCCACCCGGGGCAGGAAGTCATCAACCAAGGTTATAAAGCCGTGCGTTTTATATTTAATCATTACGACCATGCATGTAAACCGCACGAAAAAATACTAGTTGAGCCCAAGCATTTGTCGTGCTCATGACTTGTGATTCTTCTAAGAGAGAAAAAAAAATAGAATGCAGGGCGCAAGATATAAATGACTGTTTTTTCTTTTACTTAACAAGAAGTGTGCTTAAATGAAGGTTGTGATGTTCTTTTGTGTTTCCGTCGATCCTATTGTGTTTCTGTTGTCTCTTTTCGTCGAGATGCCTTCTATTGCTTGCCTGGCGAGACATGAAGCATTTCAAGCTACTTGGAAAAGAGGGCGTATTCTGATGATTGGATGAAATTCAAGTGGCGCTTTGTTCAGAAAGGGGAAATGACTATCCCGCCGAAGTAAAGCGAACGGCCGAAGTTGAACACTTGCATTGAATTAAGCATACAACAAGTTCAGGCATGTTAATAGTAATTGAATCTTATTTTAAATGCAGGTTTAAACAATTGATATGCTACTATTTGTGAAACAAGTAGGTATGTTTATTTTTTAAAGCAGGTGGCCATTTTTAGGCCGGCTATCAAAAACAGTTCATTAATTCAAGATCTATCAACCTCTTAAATAAGATCTTGGCGAATACTTGATTACACAAAATGTATTGCATAAATACCTCGACGCCAAATCCATCACCACAATTCAGCTCAAAATTTGAGCCAAGATTTTTTTTTTTGATACCAGGTATTTAGAACAAAAAAGAGCACACAAATGAGCATGCATCTCGACCACCATCAAAATTTGGAGTGCCCTGTTCTCTATTCAAGCATAAAGCCAAGCCAAAGAATCACTAGGTATTAAGGAATGTGAGCAGTCTATCAATTTTTAAAATAGGCTTGAAGATCTAGATAAGAGCTAGCAGCCTTTCTTCCTTTTTTTTTATAGATCTGAGCCGATCTCTCTATTTTCCACATTTCTGAATCTCTACAATGACTGCAAACCACAGCAGGCTGGATTCTAAACTCTTCTCGCCAAGCTTTTTTTTTTTTCTCTGTTTAATTTCAAATTTGACATCTTTTCAGATTCATCTAGACGATTTCTTTCATGCAAACATCTCCGGGGATCTCTCAATCAATGTCCACCCTATTACTTAATTGGTCATTGGCACTTGACATAAGGCACTTATATTTCGTCATCACTTTAATGTACTTTACGCTCTCAAGCTGTTTGTAAATTAGTATGTCCTGCTCTGTAGTGAGAGCCAGCTCAGCATGAATCTTCTACAGCTGCTGAGCTGAGGTCATTTCTATTTCTATGAGTCGACTTTGATTTAAAATTAGCCTAGCATGGTAGCCAGGGCTACGCAATTACCTTGACAAAGAGATTGCCAGTCATGCTTTTTCCATCATTTGGAAATAGAAAAGTCTACAAGTATATTCTAGATATAAAAGTTGTGTGCTGCTGCTCTTACCGCTGATGCTCCTGGTGCTGCCGATCATGACTTGGTTTGTAGGTGGGTCTTCACTTTGATTGTGTGTTTGTGATCGATTTCCTAGTTTCGACAACCTAATAAGTATCCACTGATAGAATTCAGCCCCAACAACGATCAATGATAAAATGAAGCATACCAAGAAAAAGCCATGCAAGAACAGCCAGCCACAGCCACAGCAGCAGCAGCCGCAACCCAACTCAAGCCCCTCCACAACCGAGCTCCTCTCCCACAGCGTGCCTTATCGAGACAGCAGACTTTATACCCCCGGCAGCTCCGAAGCCACACTCGCCGTTGGGTATACCCACAATCGGTCCCTGACCCCTTTTCCCGGAATTGCCAATGGTACTGTGAGCTCTTCTGGCATGGGCGCTTTCGGTGGTGATTTGAGCACAAGCACACTCAATGTGCCCGAGCATCATTTTAGAGCCAGCGGCAGCAGCAGCAGCAGCAGCCATGGCGGCGACTATGACGAGAAACAAGAAACAGAAGAACGGAGTAGTGGGCACGGATCAAAGGAGCTAGATGCCTATAGCCAGTTTTCAGATATCTCGCTTGTCAAATCGACAATGATTGTCGAGGAAATTTTTAAAAAAAGAGATGGTGGTAGCACCGGAGGAGGAGAAGGAGGAGGCGCTGGAAGGTACGACAACTACTCACTAGACCATATGGAAACAAGAAGAAGATCTAGAACTTACTCGACGATTGAGCCGATTGCGTCGGCGGATTTTGGCCGCCGGGACAGCGACGCAGCAGCCACGGCCCGGGAGTTGGAGTCCCTGGCGTACACGCCCAGCGAAGAGAAGCGGCTTTTGAAAAAGTACGATTTGCACGTGCTCACGTTTCTGTGCGCGGTTTACCTGCTCTCGATCATGGACAGAACCAACATTGGCAACGCGTATCAAGCCGGCATGGCAACGCAGCTGGGCCTGGAGAACAAGGGCCGGGAGGGCGCTTACCCGCTGGTGCTCAACTTTTTCTATATCGGGTACATTATGTTTCAGTGGTGCATTATGCTGTGGAAGGTGTGGCGGCCCAGTTTATTTGCGCCAGTGGTTATTATTTGCTGGGGCGTGGTGTCGTGCGCCCAGGCCGCGGTCAAGACGTGGGTGCAGCTGCTCGGAACGCGGTTTTTGCTGGGCGCGTTTGAGGCCGCGTTCAGCCCCGGGATTTATTTTTATTTTTCGTTTTTTTACCACCGCCAGGAAATGGCAAAGCGCGTCGGCGTGTTTCAGAGCTTTTCGCCGTTGAGCTCAAGCTTTTCGGGCGCCATTGCCTACGCCATTACCCAGCATCCCCCTGCCCCCGCTGCCGCCAGAAAAATGGACCCGTGGCGGCTGCTCTTTTTGATTGAGGGCATGCCGACCATTGTGTGCGGGTTTATTGCGTTTTACGCGATTTACGACTCGCCCCACACGTGCCGGTTCCTGAGCCCCCGGGAACGCGACATTGCGCGCGCGCGCACTCTCCAGCAGGCCGGCTCCGTCGACCGCGGCGGGCACACCCTCAGCCCCGCCGACACGCTCGCCACTCTGGCCGACCCCAAGGTCTGGTTCCACACCGTGCTCTACTTCTCCATGAGCGTGGCCAGCGTGCCCATTCCCATTTTTCTGCCCACCATTCTCAAGGGAATTGGGTACACCAACATTACGGCCCAGGGCATGTCGGCGCCGCCGTACCTTGTGGCCGTGGTTGCCATTATCGCAGTCTGCTACCTCAGCGACCGGTTCCAGCAGCGCGCCTGGGCCATTATCGCGTGCTGCGTGGCCGCCATTGCTGGCTACGTTATTCTCGCCCTCGGGCAAGGCGCCGGCGTTCGGTACTTTGGCCTGTTTCTCGCCGTCCCCGGCGTCTATGCGTCGCACGCCATTATCATGACCTGGACCGGCGACAACCAAGGATCCGACAGCAAGCGCGGCGTTGCGTTTATTGTGCTGCACGTGTTTGGGCTCACGGGGCCCATACTGGGCACCCGGCTGTTTCCCAAGACCCAGGAACCGCGGTACCTGCAGGGCATTTGGGTGACGGTGGGGTTTGTCGCGCTCACGCTGGTGGTGACAGGGGTGTACCGGGTGTACCTGGCCCGGTTGAACCGGCGGCTGGATGAGAGACAGGGGAACGTGGCCAGTTTGCTGAAGGCACGAGGAGCTGCTGAAAACAGGTGCATGGACGAAAACAGTCCCTTATACCGCTACTTTTTATAAAAAAGCCCAGTCAATACTAATTTTGTTTTGTTTTATGTTACTACCACATTAAAATACACATGTTTTTGTTTTCTTTTTCAATCCGCTTTAGAGCTTGGCGCCGTCGGCCATGAGCTCAATGGCGGCGGCAGTAATGGCCAGGGTGTTGCGCTCGACGACCTTGGTCTGGAAAATGACCCTGTTGCCGGGCTCCTTCCAGGCCTCAACCTGCAAAGTCTCACCGGGGAACACATGGCCCGCAAAGCGCACCTTGATATTCTTGAACGCGCCGTACTTTTCCAGCAGAATCTTGCCCGAGATACCAAACGACGCAAGGCCGTGCAGAATGGGCTTGGGGAAGTTTCCGACCGCAGCAAAGTCAGGGTCAATGTGCAGGGGGTTGAAGTCGCCGCACAGTCTGTACAAAGCCGCGGCGTCCTCGGAGACGTGGTACTGGCTCGTAAAGTCGGGGGCGCGGGCAGGGGGCTTGTTTGCGGCGGTGGCAGCACCGCGGGGCTCGGCCTTGGAGTTGCCGCCAAAGCCGCCGGAGCCACGCACAAACATGGTGGCAATGTTGGAGAAGAGCTCCTCGCCGGTGGCCTTGTCAAACGAGCGGGTCTCGCTCACCACAACCGCAGCCTTGGTCTTGTCAATCACCTCCAAGGGTCTGAGAGTGGTGTGGATGGTAGCCTCGGTAGGAAGGGGCCACTTCTTGATCTCCAGGTACTGCTCACCGTGCAGCAGTTTCATGGGGTTGAACTTGGGGACCAGCTTGCCAAAGTCAACGGTGCAAGTAAAGAAGGGAATGACACCAAAAGTGGGCAGCAGCTGAAAGTCCTGGGCGCTCTCAAAGGTGTACTTGAGCTCGCTGGCCTTGGCGCCGATGGCCAGGTTGTAAAGAATGACGTCCTTGTAGTTGTAGGTCATGTCTGCCTCGTCCGAGATGGTCAAGTCGGGAGTAAAGTCAATCTTCTTGGGCTTCTTGGCCCCGGCGCCGGCAGCAGCCATGGACACCTCGACAATGGTCTTGGTGGACTCGTTGATGGAGGTGGGGTAGGTGGCCTTGCCATTGTCAAAGTCAATGATCTTGGCCCAGTTGGCGGCAACGAGCTCGGGGGTGACGTCGCCGGTGAGGGCAATACCAGCCGAGCGCTGGAAGCGGGTAGCACCGACCCAGCCGGAGCCGACCTCGTAGAGGCCACCAGTGGCGGGGGACTTGTCGGAGACAAGCAGAGACACCAAGGGGGCAATCATCTCTGGCTTGAACATTTTGAGCATCTCCTCGGTGAAGACGGACTGGGTCATGGCGGTACCAGCGTTGGGGGCAATGGTGTTGACCAGAATGTTGTACTTCTTACCCTCGAGGGCGAGAGCCTTGGAGAAACCCAGGATTCCGAGCTTGGCAGCAGAGTAGTTGGCCTGGCCAAAGTTGCCGTAGATACCAGAGGTAGAGGTGGTGTTGAGGACGCGGCCGTACTTTTGCTTGAGAAAGATGGGCCAGGCAGCCTTGGTAACGGCATAGGTTCCATGGAGATGGACGTCGTTGACCTGCTGCCACTGCTGGTCGGTCATGCCCTGGAAGGACTTGTCTCTGAGGATACCGGCGTTGTTGACAATGGCGTGGACGGTGCCAAAGGCCTCGACGGCGGTCTTGACGACGTGGGCACCATCGACGACATTGGACTTGTCACCGACGGCAATACCGCCGGCGGCCTTGATTTCGTTCACGACGGTGTCGGGGTTGACGAAATCGTTGACAACGACCTTGGCGCCGAGCTTGGCCAGGAACAAGGCGTAGGCGCGGCCGATACCGGCACCGGCACCGGTGACAATGACGACCTGGTCCTTGAAGGAAACGGGCTCGCCCTGGACCGCAGGGGCGGTCTTCTGGGAGGCCTCGGCGAGCTCGATAAAGTCAGCAGGGCCGTTGGGGTAGGAGACATCGGTGGAAAAGTCGTTGACGTCAGCCCACTCCTTGAGAATGGCGGAGGGAGTAAAAGTCTCGTCGGCCTTGAAGGTGTGGCCGTGGGAGCGCTGCCATCTAATCTTGGAGTAGTAGCCAGCGCCGAGCTCGTAAATGCCGTAGGTGTCCTTGGTAGTGTCGTGGACAAGGTAGGCCACGAGGGGGACAATGCGCTCGGGGGAGAGCAGCTTGAAGATCTCTGGGGGGAAAACGCTCTCAGTGAGACGGGAGGCGGCTAGCGGGGCAATGACGTTGGCATTGATATTGTACTTGAGGCCTTCCTTGGCAAGGGTCTCGGTGAAACCGACGAGGGCGAGCTTTGCGGCAGAGTAGTTGGTCTGGCCAAAGTTGCCGTAGAGTCCAGCGGCAGAGGCGGTGTTGATGATGCGGCCAAACTTTTGCTGGCGCATGTGGGGCCAGGCGGCCTTTGTGACCTTGTAGGCGCCGTAGACGTGGACGTTGTAAATGAGCTGCCAGTCCTTGTCGGTCATGTTCTTTAGGGAAACGTCTCTGAGAATGCCGGCATTGTTGATGAGAATGTGGACGGTGCCAAACGCCTTGATGGCGGTCTCGATAATCTTGTCACCATTCTCGACCGAGTCGTAGTTGGCGACGGCCTTTCCGCCGGCGGCGATAATTTCAGCGACAACTGCGTCAGCGGCCTTATTTCAAGTTAGTGACCGAGCTTTGAAAGAAAGAAATACAGGACGTACCTTTGAGGAGGAGCTCTCGCCGTGAGAAGAGCCACCAAGATCATTGACTACGACGGAAGCGCCTCTCTTTCCGAGGAGCAAGGCATAGGCCTTACCGAGGCCACCACCAGCACCGGTGATGACGGCGACTTTACCATCATAGCGCAATTCAGACATGATATGGATTGATGATTATATGAATCAGGGGGGAATAAAATATAGATGAAGAAGAAGAAGAAGAGAAAAGGGAAAAAAGGAAAGAGGAATTCGATTGCTTTTAAAGGTGTTGTAGAGAAGAAAAAGAGCTGGGAATTTCCCCAGAAAACTTGGGTGAATGAAAATGTGTGGGGGATTACCCTACCGTGGAGAGTGCCGAGGTTATTTCCCAAAACCTTTCAGCAATGAACCATTTGGCATCAATGGCTGGGGAATCAAACGGTGGTGATTTCTATGGGGTTTTGTTCTTTTTGGTATTCTTTGGTCGTTCTGAAGCTGGTGATTTCGAGAGCATCCTTACCTACCTACCAATTCATGTTTTCATGTTGCAATTGATGGCTGTTCATAGTCAATATCGGCATAGCTCAATATTGTCAAACAAGTCTATGGAGGTCTATGGAGGTCGTCCAACTGGCCGGTCCATATTGAAAAAAACCAAAAAAAAAAAAAAAAAAAAAAAAAGCAAGAAAAAACGGTCAAAGTGTCAAGTCTTTTGACACATGCGAAAAGTCACTCGGGGGGTGCTGAGATGCTTGATTGGACAACCCAAACCCTACCTGGTTTCGGCTTGTTCTGTCACAAGCTAAATCATGTACTTGTGCACGTGACGTTTCCCTGACCGAGTCATTACTGCAAAGACCGGTTACTGCAACGACCGAATTATACTGCAAAGACCGGATCATTACTGCAACGACCGAGTCAAGAACTACTAAACGACCGAGTCATTACTGCAAAGACCGAGTCATTACTAAACGACCGAATCAAGACTGCAAAGACTAGATCAAAAGATCCATTTTAAAGTCCCACTATCTCTTTTACATAGTGGCAAGATTTCTTCATATATATATGCAAAGTAGCAATCATTATAGGCTTAGGAACAAAACCCCAGAGAAAGGCAATTTTTTTTTATAGAGTTTGCGCCTGGTGGTTACTACTCCACCTGGTGCAGTTGACCAGAGACCCTGGTCTGGCTAAAGAGGGTTTTCTCACGGCCAAGGTCAAGCTGATTGAAATAATAAAAAAAAAAAAAGGTGCTGTCGAAGGGATGGGTGGGTCAAGTCGAGTTTGTGACACGTTGAGCACAAATGTACAAAACGACCTTGTAATCCAAGAAATCAATCAAGTGCCATGATAACACCATACCTTTTTAATGTTCGGTTATATGCTTGTAAGACTTTGTATCTTGTATCTGTATTTGAGACCAAGGTGATTGTTTTGCTATGCTAATTTCTAGATATATTTATACCAACTTTTTCTAGTAGTTATTCCTTTAGCCAACCACATTTCTCAACAATTGTCAATTTGCTGATATATATAAAACCATTTTTTTTATCAAGTGGCGGTTGGTACAGCTGTTTTGATGAACGGTTGAAACTTGATCAAATATATACATATACCTAGGCAGGTTAGTCTCAAGCTCAGCTGGCGAGCAATCTTGAATCAACCGTGAATAATTAATGAAAAGAAAAAAAACAAAAGAGCAGCGAACTACGGGTATTTATATCTTTTTTTGATGGTCTTGAAACAATGATTTGAAGTAGATGGCAGTGCAGTTGTCTGCTGATTCTACCAACTGAAACCAATCAATCAGCCACGAACGTCTGATATCATCATAGTACATGGTTGATGATATCTGATTCGTATTAATTATTGTTATTGTTGTTATTATTTTGGCCGTCGCTGGTTTTGCGGTGTTTTACAAACAACCTGGGCCTATCATTCATCTTAACCCCGGATTTTCATTTTTTTTTTTTTTTTTTTGAAAAAACATTGCAAAAAGAATTGTTATCGGCCACTTTGACCTTTTCAATTCCAGCTGCTAGCAAGATTTTATTTATTTATTTTTATTTTATTTTATTTTTTATTCATTTTATATAAAAAGAAAGGCTGTCAATGGGGTTCAGAATCATCAACACTGATCACATGACAAAACTATAAAAAACTGCAGGCACCAAATTGACTTGTAGGCAGCTGGTGCTGTGGCTTCTTTTGCGGCAATTTTGGGCCAACCAAGAATCACCGCAAAAAAAATGGATACGCGCACTGGCATCATTCATCCCCCACAACCTATCGTGAATATGAAATAAAGAAAAATAATCTTGGCTGGAATGTATACATGAAAACAGAAATTGAAGATAAGAAGAAACCAAAAAACAAAATTTTGATGAGTTGTTGAGATATCAGCTCTGGTATGGAAAGTATATACAAGTCAGCCGTGTGATGATTTTAACAGTGGACTGTGTGATCAGAGAGCGGATACGTTGTAAGCTGAGATTGGACTCATGACGTCATTGTTTTGTTTACAAGAGAAAAAAAAAAAAAAGAAAAAAAAAATTTGACTGGCAAAGCAGACCCGGTGTTTATATCTCTGATATCCAACCCAAAAATTCAAAAAAAAAAAAATCCTTTTTTTAGAGCTTGTTCAACTGTATAGTTTATGATCAGTGGTCTATGGTTTCTTTTTACGCGTTCATGAAAATTTAAAGCCTTGGATTTTCAATTGTTTCTGCAATATTTTGTGCCCATCAACTCCTTATCCAGCATGCAGCAGCAGCAGCAGACAGCCCCCACTGATATCATATCTCACCCTTCCAGTAAAATGAGGGATTTTGGATTGGACAATTGCGCTCTCTGTCTCGTTAAAAAATAAATAAAAAATAAAAAAAAATAAAAAAAAATAAAAATTTTTGGTGATTGTTCAATATATAGATATCCTGGGGTTATAAATGATATCGGGCACTTGCTTCACCAAACAAATTAATAACTCAAACATTTAATTTACAAAAAAAACAATTTTTTTGCAATGAATCTGGTGCAAATTCCAGAGCGGCTGCACTTGGTTTCTTTTTTTTTTCTTTTTTTTTTTTTAATACATTTATACATTTTACGCGGCGGACGTGTACCTTTTGGACAGCTGCTGCTGGTGCAAGCCTTAAAAGCACACTCCTTCGCCTTGGATCCCAAGGAAAAATAGAAAAACCTTCATCATACCCATTTATATATAACAAAAGTCCAAGTGTAAATTCCTAGCTCAGCTCTCTCCTCAAGTGTCTGTTGGGCTTGTCCAGCTTATTTGGTGCGTGCCTCTCTGCGTCCTCTCTCCCCCTTTTTTTTCTTCGTTCTTTCCCCTTGGCGCCTGCTAGCCGCACACTCGACCAAAACCATATATATATATATATATATATACACACACATGTCTGACGGACCTTTCATCTACGGCCTGCTGGCCTACAAGAACTCGCTGCTCTTCACCAAGCTGCCCTTTTCGCTCTTTTCAAAACCCTCAAAACCAGCAGCCTCTTCGACCTTGGCCAGCAGCACCGCCAGAAATAACAACAGCAAAGCCTGTCTCGGCGACGCAGGGTACTCGAAAACAGACGCCGCCATCTTGGATCTCATCCAGTACTACCATCTCGTCAACATGTGCGTCTCGGCCCGCGTCGCCAAAAGCGAGGCCTTGCTCACCGACATTACCTACACAGCGGCCCCGGCCCCGGCCCCACACCCACCACACCCCCTCGTAGCTGACACCGCCTCCTCGTCGACGACGGCCATTGTGTTTACAAAACCAGTCCCGGTCCAGACCCCGGCGCCGCCAAGGAAACAGCCCAGAGACCCCAGCAAGCAGTCCCATCCGTCGCCCCGCAGAATCAGACGCTACCTCATGCGGGCTGACATTTCGCTGGCTTGTTTTGAGCGCTCGTTTTTGAACGAGCTCATGCTCCTGCACTTTGAGTCCCCTTTTGAAGACAGCAGCAGCACCCCTTCTCCTTCGCCTGCTTCATCAGCTGCCTCCTCGCCTTCAACCTCGCCTTCCACCTCGCCTTCTTCAGCTGCCTCCTCGCCTTTGACATCTCCAACTACCTCAGTCTCCTCATCCTCGTCCTTGTCTTCCGTCAACCCAGACTACGACCTGGACCGCAGCATGATTATCGAGCTCGTCAAGCCCGCAACGCTCCACAACCAAGGCTCGAGCAAGACCCAGCTCAGCGCCATTTTGGAAAAGTGTGCAAGCAGCATGACTGCGCGAGAGCATTCGCGGGAAACCAGAAGAGAGAGCTTTTGGAGACGGTTCTTTGGCGACGTTTTGTAGCTTTTGCTTTTGCTTTTGCTTTGCTGCTTTTGCTGGGGCAGCAGAAAGATATAAAA
>JAKTUH010000203.1:0-18100 GCA_030556585.1 Geotrichum carabidarum
GCATGGAACAATCTTATGTAAGTCAGGTGCAAAGAATAACGCAGCCAACTCAACAGCTCAACAGATCGACTTCCCTCTCCTCCACATAAAAACTTCAAACAAATCCTTCAAAGATTAAATAAATACAACTTCTACAACTGTTATCAGGCTATATAGAAAGACTACTAGTAGGCACTGCACTGTCAGGGCGCGCAAAGTGTGGCAACAGGCCAGCAAGAACTGTTCGTCCTCGACTCTCTAGCCGCACCCATTGTTGGAACGTCAACTGCCTGACGCTTTCCTCTCGAAAAACCCCATTCTGATTCTTTTCATTTTGGCCGCACGTGCCAGTGTTACTACTGCCGCTGCTGCTGGAGCTATGATGCACCTCCTTGTCTGCTTCGATTTCTCGCGTGTTGCCCCAGCTAAAGTCGTCAAACTTCCAGAACGCATTGAGTGGCAGAACAAAGTTCCAAATGGGAAGCGACAGAAGATAGATGAGCATCCAAAATACATAAGACCAATGGTGAGCTGTGACTAGAATCAGCAGGCCAGGGAGACCCAGAATCAAGGCCAACAGGAGCAATGGTAGAATGGGGATGGGTCGCTCAACGATGGACTTGGCCAGCAAGTAGATTGTAAATACAAGGGCTGCAGGTAGTGTGAGCGTGCCAATCAATTCAATGAGTACAACACATTGCATAGATATGCAAAACACGCCGCACAGATCGTTAACTATGACAAGTTCCATTAGATTGTGTACCGTGGAGTTGATCCATCGGCGGCGTTGGTCCAGCAACACCCGGAACTCTGAGGGTGCAACCGTCTCGCACTTTGCCTGTGGAACAAAAAGCTGCTTGCGCTTGGGAAAAGTTTTCAGCATTAGCGTTGATAGGTACCTGTCCTCGCCTAGTAGCAAAAGGTTTTTCCGGTGCAAGCTGGTTACTTTATTGTCGGAGTAGTGCTCTACAATGTCCGGGTTGGCCAAAATAGGCACCCAATACCCCTCCGGGCCTTTGGGAGCTTTGACGCGGTACAGGGAAAAACAACCAGGCAAACACGTCACGCCGCCAAACACAGATTCAAAGGACTTTGTCAGGTGGTGCGAGATAAAGTACTCGAATACTTGTATCATGGTGACCCATGACTCTGTCTTGTTGGCAATTTGTGTTTCGCCACACAAACCCATGATTTCAGGGTCCTTGATCATACAACTGACAAGATACTCCAGCGAATCGGCGTGGATCTTAGTGTCTGCGTCTACCATTAAAACTGTTTCATAATCCAAGACATCGCGCCCCACCAAGCGCCAGATCAAGAAGTACACATAGTTCTCCAAGTCAGACATCCGCTCACTAAACATGATTTTTTGGAGGAACCCCATGAGAAGTACTTGTGAATCCCGCTTACCTCGGTTGCCAGCCTTTACCCCTGGTGTGTGTTGTTCCCACCTGGCTCCATGCTTGACTATGCAAACCATTTGAATCGGGAGTTGTGATTCAGGTGGGACAGTTCTATCGGAGTATTTATAGTACCCTGCATACGCCTTGGCCCGATTGTATTGTTTCACGCCGGTTGCTATAGCCTTGTACGAAAAAGTCGGAGTGTCTTCTGGTAAAATGTAAAAGTCCTTCATCATTGAAAGCACAATGTCTGGAGTTGAGGTAGTATTCCCCGAGCCAGTGATCAAGCCATCGCAAATGATAATAATTAGTTTGTGATTGTTTGGATAATAGCATGTTGCCAATGAGTCCAACGTGGTGCGAATGCCATGCTCAGACTCGGAGTAGCATGTAACCAAAAACAAGGTAGGAATTGGACTTTTGCCTTTTAGGAAACTTAGATCTCCAGTAGTAGGCACTCTGAATTTCTTTTCTTCCTGAGAACTAACTTGTGGTGCAGATTTTGACGGATAGATGGTTTTTGAAAGTGCATCTGCAAGAAAGGACAGACCAGACTGAATACTACGCATGCTGGCGAAGACATTGGAAAAAGGAACGTGTGCAAGATTGGTGCCTAGCTGCCATGACAATATCCATTCAAAATACAGCGCAAAGGCAAACTTGACGATGACAATTGAAAAAATAATCGTCAGGGAGAGAAAGAGTACAATGTGTGAGGTAATGCAGCCAACAGAATCCGTTTCAATAAGTCCAACCTTGGCTAGCTCAACTAAACACTTGCCAGCGTGACGACTGGCTGAATTAGCTGATATCAAACTCGAAATATCGCGCCCATGCAATGGCGCCGAGTTGGCGACAAGAGATTTGAACGGTTCCAATAGTTCGACTGGTTTCAGTAATTTTAGCCTTGCAAGATCGATGACGTCACCGAGGTACACTACTAAAGACCCACCTGGTGTACTAACGTCTTCCCAAGAATAATATACATCATTATATCGCTGCATGGCGTGGACAGAGTCTCTTGACAGAGGAGAAGTATGGCAGCTATCTTTGTACTCAAACGCAAAGTTTGGAAGGCTAGTTGGCATGCGGTCGAAAGTTTGGTTTTGTGCTACTGGGGAAATGAAGGCACCTTTGATGTCGAGCAGAACGCAAGGAAGGTACTGCGCAAAGTCTCCAGTGGAATTGTCGTAGGCAATAGAGTCCGAAGTAGGCCGAATGAAAGATTTGCAGTTGCCATTGACATTTTGAAAAAGAAGTGACGCATCGCTGCCGCCGGCGTATTCTAGCATCGAACCTTGGGATTTGGGTGTTAATGTAATGGAGTACTTTTTAAATCCATTGCGTCGATGGGTTCTAACCGATTGATAAAACTGAGGAATAACAGGATGACTGAGAGTAGACAAGTTGTATATGGCACCATGAATGACAACAGAGTCGGAAGGGATGTGAGTGTAGTGGGTTCGAGGCAGCGGGGTGCCGCACACAACTGAGTTGAAGCCAAAGGTAAAGAAACCGACAAAACAGGTGAGAAAGAAGATGAGCGAGATGAGTCCCATTTTTTCTCGCCATGCTTGCTGCTGCTGCTTTTCTTTAATCCCCAGGGCGCTGAGAACCAAGGGGATAAATGGGAGGGTAATTATATTGCAGTATATCAGCCATGCAGAGATGGATCTGGGTTGTCTTAAAGCCGGACTGATAATTGGTGTTGACTTGGTGTCTATTTTAGACTTGGTGTTTGATGAGTCCAGTGGGTCAGCGCTGATTTGTGTCGCAAAACTGTTGGGATCATGCCCCGTGCTGGAGGGAAGAACACTGATCGAGGAAGATCCAACAGCATGGCACAAGTAGTGATAATTTCTATCGTCTGGAGAAATCACGGCGCGGTCTTTTCTAATAAGGAAGCGGGTTGCCGAAGGTGGGTTGGGCGATTGAGCTAAAATATTGGTTGACTCAGGGCATGGCGACGCTGGAGTTTTGGCTGAACCCAGAGAATCTGTGTGGTTACTTGGTTCTAATGCAATATCAGGTGCAATGAGTTCACTCATAGATTCTGCTTGGTTTGTCTCAATATATATTGGCAGAGGGCCCGAAAACGGGCGAGCTGTTGGAGGCAGGTGTGAAACTGTTAGAAGCGTGCGAGGACCCAGCAGTGGTGATGGTAGGTCATTGTGGGTTGGGCGATATTGAAGGTCCGTAAGAGTATGATCTGAATCGTCACTGGTATGATCTGGCTCATCCGCAGCAATTTGGGCCCTGATGGCCGCAGTTTCACTTTCAGGATCCATTGAGTTACTATCTTGTCACTGAACTGAAATGGCACACCAACCAAATCTAAATGGAGTGGTTTGGACTCAGAGAGTTTGCCGGGTGACAGCGACGACATTCACTGGGTATTTCCACCCAAATGTCGTTCAAAGCCTCCCTTGATGGTTCCAACCGTGTTTTCAAGAAACCAAGAAGAAGGCAGCAAGACAAAGGGAGCCTTGGAGGTTGAGGTAAGATGCAGCATATGACATTCAAGTATAAATTTCATAGCGTGTCTCTCGCTAGTCTGTGCGTTAAAGGAGTCCTGCAGCGCTACTGACGTTTGTGATCCAAGTAGACCGAAAGGTTTATATCAGTGAGACTTAGCTCTTAGCTCTTAGCTCTTAGGGTCTAAATTCTATCTCCATTACCCTCCTCCTCCCAGCCGGTGATCCGAGTTGGCTGTACCTGCCTCAGTGAGACTACTTTTTTCTTTCAGGGCACGGGCACTTGTCAACAAAACCTTGCCCTGTATGAGTTTCCGGTTGTCCATTGGTATTGCTTACCTAATACGTACTTGATTACTCAGCTCTTATCACTGAGAGAGTGTTGTGTATCCCACCCAACAAATCACATGTATAATATGCACCCCGCATGTATCTCTTGCATATCAAATTGCCAATATTGGATAAAAGTTGCATATTTACGATGAGAATCAGCCGCTGTTGTACCTAAACTAGTCTCAATTAAGATTAGTTACACGTTGTTTAACTAAGACCTGCATATTTACAGTGGAAACATGCATGTATACGCATATCTAGATGTATATATATATACGTATACGACAGAATATATAGTTGTTGTTTACAATCCAGGTATCCACATACATGAAAAACTTTTGGCACTAAAAAAAGAAATTTTTTAAAGCAAACCAAACTCAAACGTGGGGAAGAAAAACCGCAGCTTTTCAGAACCAAAGGAGAGCTCGTGGAGACAGAAATTTAACCGACGGTTCAGGAACACGGTGATTGTTGAGATAACCATCCAGAATCACCGGCAGTAGAGTCCCAATGAACTCAGAAATGACTGCAATGAAAAGAGCAAGGTCAAATTATCCCATCTCAAGTCAATTGGGTCTGCCAGAGATGCTACCAGTTTCACATAGAAAAGACCCTGGAAAATAAAAAAATAATTGTCTCTTCCACTTGCTACTTCTCCTCCTCTCTTGTTTTTACTCCTCCTTTGGACGTTCTCCTCTTGGTCCCCTCAGCTTAGATCCCATCAGTCCATGTTCAATTGTTCCAGCTGAAAAAGTTATAAATACCCGGCCTCTTTCCCTAGACTTCCTCTCTTTTCTCATCATCCTTTATCGTCTCCTTCAAGTTTCACACACCTTTCTTCAATTACTACATATATAACAAAATGGCTATTCCCAAGACCCAAAAGGCTGTTGTCTTCGAAACCAACGGCGGCCCTCTTCTGTACAAGACCGACTTCCCTGTCCCCACTCCCGCTTCCGACGAAATTCTTGTCAACGTCAAGTACTCAGGTGTCTGTCACACTGATCTCCATGCCTGGAAGGGTGACTGGCCTTTGGGCACCAAGCTTCCACTTGTTGGTGGACACGAAGGAGCTGGTGTAGTTGTGGCTAAGGGTGAGAACGTCACGAATTTCGAGATCGGTGACTACGCCGGTGTCAAGTGGCTCAATGGCTCTTGCTTGGGCTGTGAGTTTTGCCTCAAGTCTGCTGAGTCCAACTGTGCCCAGGCCATTCTCTCTGGTTACACTCACGACGGTTCCTTTCAGGAGTACGCCACTGCTAAGGCTGTCCATGCTGCCAAGATTCCCCAGGGAACTGATCTTGCTGCCATCTCTCCTATTCTCTGCGCTGGTATCACTGTCTACAAGGCCTTGAAGGTTTCTGAGGCTCGTCCCGGTGAGTGGGTTGCCATCACCGGTGCTGGTGGTGGTCTCGGTTCTCTTGCAATCCAGTACGCCAAGGCCATGGGTCTCCGAGTCGTTGGTATTGATACGGGTGATGCCAAGGCTCAGCTTTGTAAGGAGCTCGGCGCTGAAGCTTTTGTTGATTTTGCTACTACCAAGGACATTGTCAAGGAGATCCAGGGTGTCACCAATGGTGGTCCCCACGCTGTCGTCCACGTCGCTGTCGCTGAGAAAGCTATTGGTGTTTCCACCGAGTACGTCAGACCCACCGGTACTATCGTCCTCGTCGGTCTCCCCGCTGGCGCTGTTGCCAAGTCCGAGGTCTTCTCCCACGTTATCAAGACCATCAACATCAAGGGTTCCTACGTCGGAAACCGTGCTGATACTGCTGAGGCCATTGACTTTTTTACCAGAGGGCTGGTTCGTTCCCCCATCAAGGTTGTTGGTCTCTCCGAGCTCGAGCACGTTTACGAGCTCATGGAGAAAGGCCAGATTGTTGGCCGTTACGTTCTCGACACTTCCAAGTAAGATATTGCTTGAAGGTGAAGGCTTATCATAAAATTTGGCTTGAAGGCTTATCATAAAAGCATAATGAAATTAATGAATGATGCAATATTTACAACTATGAATTGAGTTTTTTTTTTTTTTCAACTGTAAACAGTACTTGGGCGACAATCTATTTCACTATATATCTAGCTACCTTAACGATTGTTTGATCCAGCAATTGATCTAACATTCCATCAACTTTGAGCTTAATTCTAGTTTGGCTGTCACTTTAAACAGTCTTACAGACAAGGCAGCTTGTATGAGCACAAATTTAAGCATGTGGAGCATTCCTGGGATATACCACTATGGATGGATGGTAACATTAAAAAGACTTGCACACCTAAGGCGATAGAGTGATGATCAAGAAAGTCACAGTATTTCAAACTCGAGATCAATGAAAACAAAGCCCAGCTTTTTTGGTAATTACTATCTGAGCTGGATGATTCATTGAGTCAAGTCTATAGCTTCAAGAGCAACTTCAATGCGCGCCAAGCTGGTCTCAGCTCAAGTTACAGTTCAACAGCAAAAAGACATGTATGCTTGTATCAACTTTCAAGACCATCATCGCGTTATCCTTGCCTCATCGCAGCCCCTAGTGCCCATCAATGGGCCGGGTTTCAGAGTCTTCAAGCAACCGGCAAACCTCATTATCCTAAATCAAATTCTTGCATTTGGTCCATCCACGCGTACCACGAAGGAGACCTCATCAGGTATGTGCATGGCTTCTGAGATCGGCAGACTAGTCAGACGCTATGAGCCAAGCCTAGGGTTAAATTTAACTCGAAAATGTTGCGATGAGATCAACACATGATATGATTTTGACAGGGTATTTATGGGAATCTATAGCCCAAAGCCGGATCCGATGTGCAAGTTCAAAAATTTGATCTGCGCTTGTTCCCTAAGCTTGCATTGGATCGCATATATATAGAAGCAACAGGGCGATGAAACACGTTGATGCTGGCCGCCCACACATGTGGTAGGCTCACAGGCGGTGTGATATTATAGTGAACGGGGCTGAAACATGAGTGCAGTCTTAAGAGCCATCTATCAGTCAAGCGTACAAACTCTTCTCACTTCCACGAGCAGTGAGCAACAGGCGTATACGCGGGATGCTTTTACAATTGAAACTCAACATCGCGATGCCTGTAGGCAAACGCATAGTTCATCTGTGCAGCTGTATATATATATAACAATTGATGCAAAAGGTCTAATTACGTACCTGCACCAGTGTTTCAATACGTTATTTCCCGCGCTGGACCTACACCAATTCTACTAGAGCTGAAGCTTTGCACCAAATTGTGCTAGCTAGTAGGCAATGAAAACGCCCTTGCTAGTTTCTAGCAACGTTATGTTTTTTATCAATCGGCTAATCAATTAGGACTTGCGATAAGGCGCCATGCTATTCCAGGACTAGGCATGGATTTAGAGCCAGATCTATTATCCTGCTAAAATCTCTTGTATCTTTATGTTTGTTCTCATTTGCAGTGAAATACAAAGAAAATAATAATGATCAAAAATATATATACACGCGCTTTGATATGATATGCATGAAGCTGGCCTGTGCATGCTATCTACCTATTGAGTACGTTGTAGTTTGAGCTAATCGTAACGACCCTGGCAAGAGATCATCATATTTGCTGACATGCAAACTTTTCCTGGGTAATGCCTACACGGACAGGCTAGCTTTTCCCCATTTTCTTCCTTTACTTGAAAGAATGAGAAACAAGCCCTGACTGACACCCACTTCAAAGTCAACAAAAAAGAGGCTGATTCGACCCAGGATCGAACTGGGGACGTTCTGCGTGTTAAGCAGATGCCATGACCGACTAGACCATCGAACCAACTTTTCTGATTTTATAAAGATATGAGATGGACCTACGAGGATCCATTACCCATGAGCGGGTAAGGGTTACTAAAATGTATTATGAGGTGCTCTCTTGGGCCGGAGAATAGACCAACGAACCACCAACTGAAGGAAGGACTGGGATATCAGTCTAGGGTAGAACCTTTATTAGTCTAACCAATACACCTGTTACTAGAGAGAGCCTTCCTTTAACTAAGTTACAGTAGCGCTTCCTCACCCACTCGCTGTTAGGCTTGTGGGGCGCACCTGCGTTCAGAGTAACGCACAGACGAACCTTTACAGATGATGATTTTTACTATTTATTACAAATTCTAAACCATTTGTATTTAATCAAACTGTTTTTAATTTTCTCTTCTTCAGTTCGAAGACCAAAATATATTGATTGATTGATTGATTGATTCTTCGGTTCGGGCTTGTTCGAGGTGTTCAAATGACAGTGCTGGTTCAAAAGCCAGCGAAACAGAAGAATAGAAGATGTCTGGGAGGTACTATGTTAACTTGTTATTTTGTAATACTGTATTATTGGTTGCTTAGTATGTCTCTATTTGACTAGACCAAATATTTGATTAATTGGTTGATTCTTCAGTTCCATTCTAATTAAACTGTAGAAAAATGACAATTTTTTCCCTCAAATTTCACTTTTTTTCTATATACTTTTTTAAACTTAACGTAATAACGACGTTGATACTGCTGTCATCTGTATCAGACTAATATAGATCATTGAGTGATAATGTAGTTTCACAGTGTATTACCAAATTATAGAATCTTTCTATTTTAATCTTCATTACATAAAATGCTGAATTAATTTACAGACTGATATTAAAATAATATAAAAATAAGTTATTGACACTGTATATGAAGAAAATATTCCATCTTGAATAGTATGTTAAAAAGATTCATTTAATTAAAAACTAAACCTAGAGCGCCTTGATGCAGCCTTCCTTAGGCAAAGAGATGCCTTCAATCATAATTAAAGATAGATCCAAAACAATTTTTTTCCAGAAAAAGCAAGGCAGAACTTTGATAATTCTTGCAGTTTTTCACCCTTCAAGCTCAGCTGGATACAAGAAATCTTGTAGGGCTGATGATTCACACTTACAAAAGTTTAAATGATATACCATTTTAAAGACTGAGGTATATTAATTCACTTCAATTTGTATTTCAATTCTGAGCTGCAAAAGTAAAAAAATAATTTAATACCTTAAGATATTGGTTCTTCTAAGCATTTTAATTGTGAACTGGTTTAACACCATGAATGCCTTATGAATCCTTTTATTATTGCTTCTAAACCACCATCTGCGCTTTAGTACGTTTTCAGCATCAAACTGGGGGTTTGTTTCCAACACTACTGACGATATGATTTCTTGCATACCCACAGCTGAAAACTTGTTTTAAATACATTCAATTACTTAAATTTTGCAAAATTTTGGAACGAATGATCAGCGCATTGGTATCAAATCCTCGCCTTATTTAATAGCAGTTATTTAATTATTGCCAAGTATGTAGAAAACTTGGTTGCATGATTTTTACAAGACATTGAGTGTAAAAAAACATACCTTTGACTTCTACAGCTTTACAATTATTTGAATCAAAAGCTTCACTTGTAGAAATATATATGGGTTCAACTCCATCATCATCTTTTGTCACAACCTATTTTTACTTAATTACTGTGATATTGATCTTATGACGCACATGCATTCTGGAAGGTAAGCTCAAAACGGACATACGGCCAGACTCAGCCTTGATGAGGACCTGAATTTCACTGCGTTCTCGGCGTAAGAGCCAACTCACCCAAAGACAGATCACCGCAAACCATGATCATATTGCAAGCCCCTACCTTTTTATGTGATTTTTTGGACAATCAACTTAGTTCAATTTTTTATTGATAACTGTTTGCCCAAATTCTTTGTATTCGTATAGACGCCACTCCACCATGTCATAAGTTTATAGCTGGTGGTTTTGTAACGCTCATACAAATTTATATAGAAGAAAAATAGGACTATCAAAAATTATGGAACCTAAAACGCAGCTTTATTGTATGCATAGCAGTGAAAGAATTAAGAATAATATTCAGCGTTTAAATAATTTCCGTGTACAAATATTACAATTAAAGCCCTGTCTTTTTATAAGCTTGTTAGAGTGTTTATTTTGTGCAAAAGATCTTAATCATGACCTAAATGTATGACCGAAAGTTGATATCAGCTGCAGAAATGTTCAAGTGTCTGCCAAAATACCTAATTTTGCAAGATGTGAGTGAGCCTAATGATTGTTACGGGACAGTCCATAGGTTGAAAGTTATTGTTTCAATGAATATAAGAAATTTAAAGGAAAGAAATGCTTTTTTCAGCAGTATCAATTAAAAAGAAAGAGACTAAATTTAACATAAGTCACGTAAAAAAATCTGAGTTTTCATATAAATTTTTCTGCCAGGCTTTCAAAATTGGCTCACTACAACAAATATGGAATCCGGCATAGATCAAAACCAGTTGAGTGGGCTTATGGGCTTTTTACGTTTATAACGTCTCAGCATATCAAATTTGTTAATGAAGCATCAAGCCATCTGCAATGAATCGCTTCCCAATATCTAGATATTTCATTATTGTATTTTATATGCCCCTGTTGCCTATGCTGAATTCAGGACATTTATTGTTGTTTGAATGTTTACTATTTAACGAGAGATGCCCATAAATTATTTGTTAACAGAGACAAATATTAACGTTTAATATATAAGTTACAAATACAATTTTCAGAAAATATGGTTGTACCTGTTAATGCAATTATAATGGGCTCTTCCCTCGTCAGGCTTTATTTTGATTGATGCCATTAATAATATTTCTTTTATAAGCTTGAGAGTCTTAGATGCATGGGCTACAAAGCCATTAACTTTTAAACTAAAGGGTTTGCAGATAAATAAAGCGAATAGGGCAACCAAAAAATTGTTTCTCATCAAAACAAGAAGACTTCAAATAGCATTGAAACGTTTGGATCAAGAGTATCATATCGAACAGTACTTTTGTCAATGACCCAAAATAACGCTGCTAATACGTCGTGTTGCATGTTTGAAATTCCTTGAAGAGTACAGTACGACATGGGTTTTTTATGTCGGGTCTATCGGAACTCAAGCAGGATAAATTTAACAATGCCATAGTTATGAAGAAGCGTGACCTATCCTGCCGTAGTCACAGGAAGAAGGCTTGGCTTCGAGTTGCTCGATCCAGAAAGTCTATAATATTCAGCTACTTGATATTATGGTGCGTTGTAATGCAGCTTGAATCGCAAATTCAAAGAGAATCTAAAGACCTGAAAGGATTTGGTTGTATCTGCATTGATTGAGATATAGCGCCACAAAGCACTGCGCGGGCTTATCTCAATCATAATGGCTATCTAACAAGAAGATTGAACCCATTTCTTTGGAATAACGCACTGTGAAGTTGTTCTTTTGTTTTTTCATTTTCCAGCTACAATATATATTTCTCAAGATATGATGTTTATATGCTGTAACTGTCTCTGTGAAATAAACAAATCTCTGCTATTGTAATCTATCTTCCAATTCGAGTTAATTATGCAAAAGTCAATTTTGCGAAATCTTTTTTGCAAGCTAGCATGGAGCAAATTGGTTGTGTACGTCGATGGCCGGCCAACTTCGACATGGACCTTAATTACTTTCTATTTAGCGATGGCGCCAGAGCTGCATAAGTCAACAGGTACAGATGGAAACCACCAATTGAGATAGTGATTAAGCACTGTACATGTCAGAAAAGCTTGACAAAATATTTCATTTAGAATCACATTTCTATGATTCGATTATATTCAGTTTTTAATGGTAGGCCAAATAGCGAAGCTGCAAAGCCATGGGCCAAAACACATTTACCTTACTCAAGTAAGGCAACAGTAGCGGTCAAATACTACATCCCATCATTTGGCGACAGGAAACCACGGGCGTACCGTAAATGCTCTGGGGTTACTATAATTCTATTATTAGAGTAATACATGAGACGAATATTGAGGGCTTTTCAAAGATGGCTTTTCAGACAGTTCAATATAGGAATTAAGCTTAGCTAGTATGTCAACAGATATAGCCTGGGGTTTAGGCTATTTACTTCACCATTTTCCCGATAAAGTCTGTCTAGATCCTAATTCAGCAGGAAAACGTCCGGAAAAGACTTTACCTTTCCTATTCAATCCAGGAATTGTTTTAAACGAGAGTTTCTTGACGCATAAAATCTACTGCACAGATTGTGTTGCGCATATGGTCAAGGGTTTTTATGTTTTGATTATATTGATATATATTATAAACTCAATCCAAGATTCAATTCTTTCATACATGGAGGAATAAGAAATAGGCTTTACCGATAGCCTCCAGCTGTTCTAAATATGTGGTAGCAACCAGAGGTCTGTATATGTATGACAGATTTCAAAACTTCATACGTGCACTTGTACCTGTGGCCTCTCTTGATCACGACTGAAACAAAATGAAAACAAAAGACAATTGATCGATTAGCCCATAAGTTTCCCACCAACGCCAGTGGTCCAGTTAGGAAACTTGAAGCACATATGTAGGGCCTTTCAATTGTCCAGAAAATCAGCGTGATATCGAGCTGGTGACGTTAACTGTCGACGTCCGTATGGCAGAAGAACAACGTTGCATATTTTAATAGGTGTTAAGAATAGGGCTAATGTATAGATCGAGAAGGAAAAACGACCTCCATCGGACCTTATAAAATTATAAGCTTCTGAACCATATGTGCACAACTCAACCAGTAAACAAAATAGGCAAGTAAACTGGGTTTATTGCAGTGATTATTCAATGTGAATCCAGTAAAACGAGAGTTATGCAATTCCTAAAAGGTGTCGTTGAACAAGAAGTGAGGCCATTGATGCGTGTGGCGCACGAAATCGGGGTGCTGCTGAGTTTGACATTCTGTTTGCATGTGCCTACTGAGGCCAGTTTTATTCCATAAAATAATATGCTGCGAAAAATGCTATAGCTATTGCAATGGACTTATAACTCTTAACAAAATTGACGATGAAATCTCGTAACATCTGTGACGCATTAATATTCAAGTATTGATCACGTATAGCTTGACCTGGCCAGCAAGTCTCGAAAATTAAGGTTGCAACCGAAGTGTATACGCTGTGCAGAAGATCGATGCTGAGAATGGGCCTACCTCAATATTATAATAGACTCTTTCATGAATAAATTTTAAGATTGGAGATTTCCTGGATTTCTATGTATACAAAATAAGCGCACCTTGTGTCGGCAGATTCCGTTCCCACGCGTCTCGGCCGTTTCTTGAAATGTAACTCTACTTGCATGCTTGTAACTTTCAAATTCGATATTTATCCGACGGTGACATGGTGGACCGCATTGTGTGGAATTAAACCAGAGCCTGCGGAAGTAGTGGTCTCTCATCCAGGTGATGCCATCCCAGCAGCCAAAATATAAAATGTCATTTTGCAACTCAATCTGCAATCACTTCTTGAGTTCAGGGTTCGCTCCAAGAAAAGATAATGCTTGAAACAGTTAGTTTTCTAGGCAGCTTGGCGGAATGATTGCATCATGAAAGAATATGTACTCTATAGAATCTGTTCAAAGATTTTTAGTTGATTAGCACTTGTGTGTCTGGTCAAGAAGATTGATTCAACCAGCTTTGGACCTTTATCCGTTGAAAACTTTTGGAAAAAATACAACCAGCTCTCATTATAATTATTGTATACATGAATGTTCAAAGATATGGTAATCTGGAATGCCTGTTGATGATTATTATCCTATTAATAAAAGTGATATTTTTGGTTCCTGGCTATATAGTGTATGGCCACTCTTGCACTTACCACTTCAACAATGCAGAGCTTATGACCTGAAACCCAAAAGTTATAATAGATCTCGCTAAACCATCGTTGGATACAAAAGTCTGCACAGTAAACACGTCTATAGCCGGTTCAGGCTGTGCAATCAAGAGCTTGGGTTTGATCTGTTAAGAATCAGGTCTCAGTTCACTTTTTGTAAAACCATGCCGCCCATATTAGACATTAGTGACATTGTTATACTTGAAGCAAGGCCATCAACACTTTGCTGAGTTGTGCAACGAAGGACGCGCCTGAAAATGTTTATAATCATTATAAAGGGTGAACTTAGCAGTCGATTTACACAACGATTTTTGCTTATCACGATAGGTCGAGTTGGAGATCTGTCGAGTTACTTCAATAATAGAATCATTGCCTGGAATTATCGGCGATTCTTGAGATGAGTGCCACCTAAACAGGAATCACTCATGTTTTGAGAAGCTTAGGCCTACAATAAATAGCGCTAGCCTTTGCTTTTAATTAGTGAATTCTGTCAACTTGAGAGGTCAGCTGCTAGTGAGACTGCAAGGGACAGGCAATTCAATCCTCATCTTGCAAGGGACGAAATCAAAAGCTAAACAGAATTAGTTTCTTACAAGTTTTTGAAATTGACATAGCTCTATCCATTCAACGGCTGTCAATAGACATGATAAAGACGCGTTTCGCTACCCTAAATTTAGGAAGAAAAAAAAAAGTTCTTTCTTCATGTATACATATATACATTTCATGGACAAATCTAGCTTAGATTTCCCAAGATGTCTAAAATTGACCAGAATCGGACGCCAACATCTCCAGCTATAGCTCTTTTGTGCACAATTGGTATTCCCTCATCTTGATTAGAGTAGCTTCATGCCGAGGCTTGAAATAACGCAGAAACTTTAGGGCAACCCAAATGCTTGAGTTCAGTCTATCTATCTATATATTACAAAACCCCTCTTTATTGTATACATATTGTGGTAGGAGAACGACAGACTGCTTTCGAATATTTTCCGTTCGGGTATAAGCAGGCATATTCAAGCATTTGAAGTGGAGAACTCTGTAGTTGCTTTTCAAAGCTTGATGCATGAACGCGAATTGCTGCCCCTGTCCTACGCGCTTAAACGCGTTTTCAAAAAAAATTTCATGGCGCATAAAAAAAAAAAAAAAATAATAATAAAGATTGAGTGCGTTCTGCAATAGCCCGTTATCAGCGGGCACGCAATATTGTTTTTGGGTTCCTTCAAGCATATATATATATTTGATTGTGATGGGAGGCTGCCTCACTTCCAATGACCTGAGCTTGCATGTATGTGTGTATACTATAGCTATAGGTCAAGGAGAATATCTTGAGAAAATTTAGGCTGGTCCAAGATTGTGGGATATGCCTACCTTCCAAATATACCTGTTTCAAAGCTGAGGTGGACCAAACGCATGCAAAAAAAAAAAAAAGAAGTGAACCTCGAAAATGGTCATGAAAGCGAATGTCTTTTTTTTTTTTGGCAGTAGCCTGCAGATGTACATTTTGCAAATCACTTCCATGGCAAAGCGCGCCCTCTCTAATGTTGATTCGCAAGAATACTAGCACGTGCATTAGGCCAAGTAGACTGCAGAAGGCATCAAGTCTGGTGACCATCCAGCGACTTTTTTTCAATTAAAAGGCAGTCATGGAGCGTGGAGACCAGCTAGCGGTTGATGCTTTAATTAGAGCAAACAGTAAAGATTAGCTTTGATAGAACAAACACTCGACTCTGACATGTATATCTTGGCTCGGGATATTGATATTGAATCCACCAAGGTTGAAACAGGTTCTTTGTATATTATAACTGGTTTTCCCCCAGTATTTACTATGTCTTGAAAGTCTTTTGATGACATTTCAGAGTACACAGACACTTTTGTGTGAATTATTAAAAGCTTGAGTCAAAACATAATTCTGGCCTTTATAAATGAAACAAATCATGCTCACTGAAGTTTAGAGTGATTTTAAATGTCTCTGAGTTACCAAGGCCCCATGTGGGTGTTTCTTCAACGAGCCAAGATCGTCGTTGGATACGGAGAGCTCTGTTTTGGCTCAAAGGTTCAGCAAGACCCGACCAGTAAATGAATCATGGTTTCATCAATTTTTTGTCTCGTAATATATACGCAACTTTAAAAAATTTAAAGTTGAGCTGCATTCATCGAGGCGGCTTGACCAAATCTGAGCTAGTATGAACCGCTGCTTGCAAATCATGAATTTCATAGTTTCATTATACCTTTTACACATGCCAACAGTCTACAAAACGTATAGCCGGCCCTGCTAGAGCCTAGCTCTATGTGGCGAACTACGTTTACTTGTAGATGAAGCAGTCACACGAGGTGCTGAGCTGAGGTTTGGCGAAGAGGAAGACAACGCTGAGATTATTTTACTGTTCAAACAAAACACCCATTTGAGCTTGTAACCACTCAACATCCTAAGCTTGGTATTCTGATCTCTTATGGTTAACTGCTTTTGTCTCTTGTTTTTCCATTATTTTTCTTTCATATTCACAAGTTGTCATAATGGTTCCTGAGATAATTGAGGCAACCAGCAAATAGTACTATAGCGGATCGTTGTAGGTTGTTTAACTATGAAGACCACTTTCAAACTGCCTGCAACACCCGCTGAAATTCCTTCTGGGTTAGAACCCATGGAGGACAATTGTAAAAGATGGGTGGCACTCAGGTTGGCCAGGGATCAGGGTGATGCGGGTAAGCACATTTTGGCTGGATCATATAGGCATTTTGTGCGTCAGAAACCATTGATGTTTTTTGACGTCTTCTCTTTCTTGAGCACAAAATTGCGGGGGTGATGATGAGACTCGCCGAGCAAGGCTTGAAACCTATATCATGAGAGAAGCTTCTCTTTTAGTCAAATAAGAAAATCACATTCATTATCACCAAGCTGCTTTTAGTGTCTGAGTGTTAATATGAAAGGGCCCTCGTCTGCTTGAGAGATTTCAGCAAGTCCTTTCGAATCTGCAATTTTTTTTTTTTGCTTTTTGGCTCTGCACTGAGATTTAAAAGCGGGTAGCCAATACCCTCATCTAGGCAAGCCCTGTAAGTCTATATATATATGCCTACTGATGTCGCCTATTAATATTACTTGACAATTATAAACAAACCCTTGCATTGATAGCTTCAAGCGCTATTGTGCATTAGGCTGGGTGCAATTGCCTACGTACCAGACACTCTGATAAGTTTCAACCCTTGTAGCTACTGGTGTATTTTCTAGTGGTCGGCCGGTCGATTGTTTGTTTGGTGTTTTGCAAAGTTGAAGGAGACCAAGTGCTGCTATTTTCTTTCATTACCAGATGAGTAAATCAAAATTGCTTGGATGAGCGAGATCAATCTTTGGGGTTTGGCTTTTGACTTTTTCTTCAAATCCATTCTCAAATGTATTTCTTGCACTGTCGCACTGCCTACCGTTTGGAAATGCCGTGGTTTCAAATTTTAGTCGACGGAGATATAGACTTGGCAAATACTGGCACAGTGAGCTAGCATCTTGGTACCCATGCACGATATATAGTTCAGACCATCCATAGTAGGCTTAAGACTATATATGCCAAAGCCGCTACAAAAACGGCCATCTCAGGACTTGCAATGACTGGCCGTATCTATTTCTATAGGCAGAAGAGCAAGCCTCATCGGGAGAGCTATACTAGGAACTGTTGTATCAAATAGGCTGGCTTCTTACCATAAATCTACCTATAGCTACATCCTCTTAGCCCAGTTAGGCTGTTTATATGCCAGAAGTGGTTGCAGTATGGGAGCAGAAACTGCAGTATTGTTGCCAACCCAAACAAATACGCATCATTAATGGTATACTCTGTTCGTAAAGCATAAGTCTTGAGAAATGAAATTTTGAACCAAAAAAAAAAAAAGAGCAAATTTTCCAGCTGTACCATGCTTGACGCGTGCGCTACGTGTGCTGCATTGAGAGGGATTTTCTTATAAGAGTTGCACAAAAGTTATTAAAAGTACTTAAGGCAGCATGGAGCCCCCACTCGCTTCATTGTGGATACGAACCATATGGCAAAAGCAAAGTTTTGTAGGTAAGCATTACGACCGACAGTACGACTCGCTCGCATGAAATAGGCTTACTGTTTTTCATGAAACCTTGCAACTATAGATATATATATATATATATATATATATATATATATATATATATATATATACATATGGGCGAAGAAACCAAGCAAAGTTACTTGTCTGCTTGGCTGGTATTAGTCTCTGCACATTCAAATACTTGCGAAGCAAGTTTGTGGCAGTGTTGCCT
>JAKTUH010000204.1:0-17910 GCA_030556585.1 Geotrichum carabidarum
AAAAAAAAAAAAAAAAAAAAAAAAAAAAAAAAAAACGCAGCTGGGCAACTCTAAACGATCCCAGCAGCCAACACCCAAACCAGAAAGCTACCAACGTCTACGTACGAACAACTCTACCAACGGCAATCAACTCCTGAGTACTAAACGTTGTTTCTTATTAATGGTGGAATCTTTTTTTTTTTTGTTTCATACCAACACCCCAGTATACATTGCATGGCATAGACGTTCTCTCCGCTTGAAAAAAAATGGATGTCTGGACCCGCGTTCTGTATCACGAGACTTGCGATCGCATGAAGTTGAAAACCAGCAAAAAGGAAGAAAAAGTGGGCATGCTTGGTAGCATTACTCACGTCTTTGCGGTTTAAGTTTACGTGACACATATTTCTTGGATGAGTCTCCAAGATTGAGTGTAATTTCAGGGTATTTTGGTTGGTGTTGCTAATGAGTATACTGGTAGAGTATACATCTGAGATGATCGTAGTTGTACTGGGGTTAATGTTACAAAAGAGATCCCCGGTCTGAGGTAGTAGCTACAATACTAGTTACCGTTTCATTTTTGTACAAACCTGCGCTCCAAAAGCCGTCCCAGGCGTATACATGAGCGTTGAGCATGAGCAGTGGGAATTGAATCACAATGTTTTGGCGTGCGGTCAAGCCAGGGAACAACTCACAACGCAGCACAACTGGTTTTTGCTTAATGGACTTGGACTTGATGACGGATAAAACTTAATAAGCAGTGGACATTGTGCTTGCAAGCTGAAAGAATAAAATGGTGCGAGAAATCTATTCCCTGACGCCATTGTCAACTGATGTTAGTCTTCAATTAATGGGCAATCGGTATGCCCGGTTTAACACTGTGAAGGACTCTGGCTCATTTTTTAACTAATGGCTTTTACTTGGTCATATATTACGACCCCTTGACAACCCCCACCTTTTTGTATCAAACAGGGGACGACAGTACTCTAAGTTAAGCTTTCGATAACAGATGTTACGGTAGTGTGTTCATTCAGCTCATCCTTTATTCATTATAAAAATAAAAATTATCTAGAAAAAAATCGCTGAATCAAATCAAGTATACTCCTTTGAAAATAAATCTATCTGCAAAACAGACCATTGATATCAAGAGTTTGTTGCATTTAACTTTTTGATAGCTAGCACAAAAACATAAAATTACAAAAAGCATAAAGCTGAATGTATACAGGGATCATAAAATTTGATTCAACATTTGGATTTGGCAATGAGAATTCTTAAGGAGAGGGATATCCCGTTCACTGGTTTCTACCCCAGGAAGTTATTAATATTATTATGAAGTAAATCCAAACTCTCGACGTTTTACCAATCGCAATGATTCTATCTCACCATAGAATGTGAATATACGCTTATTAATAACCTACTCTTTTCTTTATCATTTTTTCCCATATAGCAGAGATCTTGATATCTGCTGGCCATTTTGATTTTGAATTTTGAACCCATTGCAAATTATATTCTTGCTTCGCGTGGCCGTAAGATTCATTATTTGACCTATATTTCCAATTTATTACTGGTCCTCGAAAATTGTTTCCTTGTTAGGGTCGGAAGGCAACTTTACAAGCAACACAGTTTGGCAGTTTTTCTTTTTTTCGCTTTGCATACTTTTATGATTATATATATGTACTGAAACTAAGGTACCCGGGTAATCACCTCTCTACTTTAGTAATAGAGGCATATATATATGAGAAGAGTCACACAGATTTTTGGGATACGTGTACATGTATAGCGCTAAGGTGTATGTATGTGGTTGTCAAGGGACAAAGTTTGTGCTTGGCTGTTGATGCTGACGTGCTTTTTTTTCCTCGTCAATCTTTATATAGTGCTAGCAATCTGTGTCACTTTGCTTTTTTTTTTTTTAGGCTTTTTGTGGTTCAGATGTTCGTGTTTTAAAGTTCAAACTTAATTTTTGTCCTATGGATGGATGGCAAGCTTAGGGAGTTGAATTCAGGAGAGAGTTGACTCAAAAAACTGACCAATTAAATTACTTGAAAATTGTGTTGGTTTTACTGTAATATATTTGTCATAAACCAGAGATGATGACAAATAATCTGTGTACCCCAATTTTGTTTTTCGATCCGAAGACAAACCTTATATCCGGACCGACGGCAGAGCTCGACCATATATAGATAAATTCTTGAAAATTAATACAAACTGCATAGACATATATGTATTGATCTTTATTTAGAAAGCAACCTATTTCAAAAGATTAGCTATAGTCAACTTATTTAACTAGGACCCTCAAGGCAAAGAGCAGCAGACTGAAAGGCAAAAAGAGAACGATGAAGTAGCCTATCAATACGTTTAGGTGAGTTCCATCATCTTCCATTCTATATACAGAAGTTTATATAGATGCAAGGCACTAGTTTGTTTATAAAGATAACAGGTCCAACATAAACAGCCCATGGAGGTGTTTCAAATGACTCTTATGGTATGGAACCAAGGGGGCTCATGTCTCCGGTAATCTTATGGTAATTTACGTCCGCCCATTTGATTTTTCTTGATTGAGCAAAATGAACATGGGCATTGGACCTCGCGAATAACGGGGTGGTAAAGAAGACCAGCTAAGAAATTTTTCAACATGATTATTATACATACATCATAGACCAATATTAACCAGCACTAATTAATTCTCTGCCTTACATTCAGAAAGGTGAACTACAACAGCAATTGATAAAAAAAAATCCTGCTGAAAAAAATGGGCAAACATTTACGTATACGCATATATAAAATTGGGCTGGTGTAGTTGGTTTATCCATTACAACACAAAGTATTATGTATTACCCTAATAATAAAAGAAATAAAATATATAAGGGCAAGAAAAAAAGTTGTGCTAGCTGTCTCAAACTTATAATTTGCAAATTAATAATTAAAACCGATCCCGAGCTGATATTAATTTGTTGGTTGCTAATGATCTGCGAACCGTGTCCAAGCCCTGCAGCGCGGTGGTCCCTTTTCGTTGTTGTGCCTCTCCATATATAATCTTGGCTAGCTATAGTTTTGAAGTTTCCACTCATTGACTGGCTACAGGAACAGAGTATTGTCCCAAACTGCAATTTTATATATCTATAGACATATATATATCTGTAAATTATAATAAACTAGTGAATTAGTATTCATATGCAGACCAACCTTTTTTCTTTTAAATATATATATATATTTACCTTTTTGCTCTCTAATGTGCATTTTACGAGGTGCAGTTGCATGCTGCCAACATGCGCACTTATAATATGCATGATATTATAATATAAGATAATATATGTATATGAATTAAATGCGCAGAATCTACATTAATTGCAAGGCCGCCATCATTATCATCGTTTGTCCATCATATACCTGATTTCAGATAAGAGCGCGATTCGAATAATAACATATGTGCTGGTAATGCGCATTGAGAACACATCCTACCTGTTATTAATTCTCTCCTGGAATCAACTTTTACGGTATGAAGTACCTACAGACCATCCCCTCCAGCCGCCGTTTTATTCTTCTAGAGCTCCGTAATAAAATGGGTGCAAGTTAATTTTGCAATACGGAAAACCATAATATAAGACTACTGCAGAAAGTCAAAAGTTTCTGTGTGTAAATTTATTGTACTACTACTTGGTACAAAAGAGTGGTCTCACTTATTTCAAGTCTGTGTAATCACACAGGTGCACTATAGCACAACTCAAAGCAAAGCAAATCTATTTAACAAGTGTGACAATAGAGCTATATAGTAAAATTGATTGAATTGAATTTAAAATTATTCATGCTTAACTGATCTATTATTTGGAGTGGATGACTATACATTAGCCAACTACATGAATGAATCTTGAAAATTTCATAGCGCTGAAACAATGGAGAAAAACATGGGTGTAATACTGCTAAGCTGATTTTCTTTTGAAAGAAAACAAATCTGATTTAAGAATTAAGCCAAGTAAAATATGATTAGTTCCCTTATGATAGTTAGTCCTTCAATTCTTATAGGCTCAATCTTTTCTATTCTTAAGTAAGACTGCAATTGAAAAGACATGGAGGTTTGTAATGGGTTTCAAAAAAATTAGGGTGTTTTTTATGCGCACGCACAAATTTACAGATTTTGAGATCTTTTAAATTTTTATCTTCTGGAAATCTAGCAACATAATATTACAAGTCATGATTAAGTAAATTAGTACTCATTGATGTAGCCGTTGAAACTATTGCATCTGACTAGCTCTTGAGATACAAATCTATCAAGAATTTTTAACCAGCAAAAACTAAAAAATATGGCTGAGTTTCTTTATATCTCTTTTACGTATCAACTTGTTCAGCTATTTGATGTGAAATACTTCTTGGCTTCACTTGAAGTTCTTGAAGCAGGCTACTTGCCAATTTTTATCACACCACACCTATAACACATATCGTAGCCTTGGGACTTGATCATTTCATAACATACTATTTGTGTCTAAAGCCACATGATTATTTGGATTGTTAGGTTGTGACTAACTGATTCTATCAGTGAAATCTTCAGGCTATCAAAAAAAAAAATTTTGTGATCCAACTTCCACGTTGGGAGTTGGTTACACTTACCAGAACCCAGGGAGGGATACCACTAAATAGTTGAGCTGACTTGTGGTATTATCCCAGTACCTGATTAACGGGTGAGGTATACTACATGCGCCATTAAAATAAAGAAAACCAGTCTTGTCGATCCAATCTGTTGGTCAATTCTAGAAAGTGATAGTTGTGCGAGGGAATTCTGGGAACTCCGTGGGGAAAGTCACCAACTATAATCATAGTTTCTACTATAGGCTACCATTCGTTGTGGCTAGATTTCTGCTTAAAAACATAACATAGAACAGCAATATTAACTGCTCAATATTAAAAGGTTGTTATATTATATATTGATCAAAGCAAGATTGAAATTCTCATCATCATGGTATCTTATTCTGGACTCATCTCTATTTAGTAGACAAAGTCGATGCATCATTTCTGCACCTTCTCTCTCCATGCACCAGAACTTCTAGAACTGGATAAGTTTACTCAAATGTATATCACGCTACCCCTATATATGTTTATTTTCATTCTTTCCCATTTTGAGTTTGGAAGGAAGTTATTTACTTAATTGGCATTCGATTTGATTGGCATGCAATTTGTGCCTATCGTATTTTTCTGGCTTGCATGCTCCTTTCACCCTCTTTACTTCATTGGTCTTGCTCTGCTTAACAACGCTCACTGCTCTCCTTTTTTCTATATTTTATTTATATCTACTGATATATTATACAACCATCAGTCTTTTGTGTTCTTTCTTCAACACACAGGCAAAACTTTAAAGTATTACTTTGAGTTTTCAATGATATATCAACTCCAGACTTACAGCTACGTATACTATATAGAAAATTTAAATTCAAGGTTATTTTTCTTCTTTTTGTTATTTAATCTCTTCCGGATGCTCCTAAAGTCAAGACATGTCGTATACTTGATCAATATTAATATTGGCCTGATGAATTTGATAATAACACTCAACCAAAACTCAAAATCAACGCTGCGTTTAGGATTTTCAGCTCTCGGCCGAAATCGCAAACGAGAGTGGTCGGCGTGATTTAAAGTTGTCAATTAAATCTCTTGATCCATTTAGGCACATTATGTTCTGAAACTCTATTTTTTTTTTGTCAAGTCCATAGAAATCAATCCGATACTGTAGGAGATGAGATCAATGCAATTTAAGTACAGAAAATTCAAAAGTTTCTAATTATTATGATATCAAGTTTCTGTTGAATGTATATTTATGAAACTTACACCCAAAATTAGAAAAAGGCTAAGGTTATGATGATACAACAACCAACAATCAAGTTGCGCAGACTCGCACGGGTTGATTGTTATACTAGCCTTACGAAACCAGTAGTTACATTTAGATCAATGCTTTTACTAGCACTATACTATTGATGCTCCCTTCTCGGGCTTCAGTTTGGTAAATCACACCCGCTCGCTCAAATCTTGAAATTGAAATTTTTTACATTTGTTAAACGTATATACATAAGGAAATTTTAATTTTTTTTTTCTTGTTGATTTGATGCAATGTAGGTTAATCTATAGTAATATCAAGAATTCAGTTAAGTGTGGATATTTGCTTAAAACGGAAGTTCTACTAAAAACTCCATAAAAAAATGAAGCAAACTTTTTCAGCTACCGATATCCAACTATAGAACTCAATCATCATTTTTGTACTTAATAAATTTGAGATTCAAGCAAGGTTAATATTAATTCAGTGACTGATTTTTTACTTTACTTATAAGGATGTCATAAGTTTTCTTGGTTGTGAAATCTCGTCAACAATTTTTTCAACTTTCCACTTCATAACTGTGAAGATCATCATATGCACAATACATGGGAAATTAACAATGTTAGGTTCTCAGCTCTTACATTAATAGAACTTGTGGATCTGTAAAGCAAAACAGCAATAGACCATGTTACTTGTAACAATGAGTTTATTACAAATGTCACCGCTTATCATGGAGGTTAGTAGTTAGCAATACTAGTAATATCAGCCAGGTAACTACAGATGTGGAAACTGTAGTGCAGTGTTGAAAAAGAAGTTTGATTTTGCTTTAAGTAAATCAACATAGTTTGTATGTCTGTCTACTCACCGTATTTTTTAAATTGCCACAGGAACTAAAATTACAATAGGGTATTTCTATCAAGTTGTTGAGTTATAAGTATACTTGATAAATCTTCTTGTATTTAAGCACACCACAAAGTTTTAATTGAAGAATTAGAATTGAATACACAAATAATATGTGTGTGGTTTACATCAAGTTGTACTGAATAGGCTAAACAATTAAGCACTAGTAAATCTTTTACGATCAAAATTCTTTCGCTGTCCAAGCCTGGTACGAGATTCAAAATTTGTTTGGGATTAATAGTTTTCTTTCGTTAGATTAAGCAAATGAACATGAAGCAAATCATTTAGTATTAATTGATAAACAGATTAACCATGATAATAGCTCCCACGCTGAAACAAACTGTTAAGGATAATTAAGAAACAAATTTATAATTTATATTTTTCTGTATACTTGAATTCAAATGAAATTCCGAGTTGTTATCAAGTTAATTCCAAAAATTCAGTTAATTGAAAAAGCTGTACTGTACAGATTAGCACACCTTGAAGACATTAAATTTGTTTATAGAAATCAAAGGCAAAGCAGCCAAAAATATCAATGTTTAAATGGATCATAAAATTCTGGAAGAAAGAGCTTTCAACACAATTATTCTTTAAACTTGAATTTAGTTAATGAATCCTCACTAAGATTATATTTTTATATATGAAATACATTATATTTAAATTTTCAGGAAGTTAAATAACATTTTACGCAGTTTGATTACTGGAGACCTTGGGCAAAGTAGTAAAATATTTCGAGATATTTGGATTATCCCGAAGCCTTTTCACTATTTTCAATGAATGGATCATTGACAACATGTACTGCAAAAATCCTGCAACGGCACTCAAAGTAACAGCAAAAATGAATACATTATTAACGTCCATTTTCAATTGGTATAACAAAATTGTTCTTAGTATTATTGAGAACCGAATTAATAGATATTATCTAAATTTGTGTTGAACCATTTATATTCGATATTAATTTAACGTCTCTTGTAAAAACATTGAAGTAGACATGAATACATATATGGGTCTGATACAGACGACGGCAGAGAGTAGCGCATTTTTTCGACTATATTATTTTCAAGAAGGCAATGGCGCTGGATTTCTCATGGATTTGATCCAAGCACAGAGGGAAACCAGCCTACCTACAGGACGCACCAATAGCATCAGCAAGCTGGGGAAAAATTTATATATATTAGTCTTATACAGACTGCTGTAGTAAGTAACTCAATGCTACTGCTTGTAGTAGTAGTATAATCAGGTTAATTTCCTATGTAGTAGACCTATTTTATAGATTGGTCTGATACATGTGAGCTTCCTTTTTTTTTAGATAGATAGATAATCAATTTAACGTCCTATGTAATAAACATCGAAGAAGACATATTCTATATACTGGTCTGATACAGACAATAATACTAAGTAACGCAATGTCACGGCTTTGAAAATTCTCAGGCAGGCAATGGCGCTAGATTTCTCATATGGACTTGATCCATGCACAGAGGTAAACAAACCTACTCCCAGGACGCACCAATAGCGTCAGCAAGCTGGGGAAAACCTCGTTTTTTTTTCTTAGTTGAAAATTTAGCTGAATTTTTTGTATAATAATAATTGATCAATTTTTACTATTTTTCAAATATTTTGGTAGTAAATTTAAATAAATAAGATTATTTTAGAACTTGTTTAATGTTACATGATCACTAAATCAATCAATCAATATATTTTGGTCTAGTCAAATTGGCATAATATTCTATGCTAATGAAAAAATATATTGAGCAACTTTAGAAATAACTTTAGATATTTGATAGGAAGAATTAGGCACTATGGCCGAGCGGTTAAGGCGAAAGATTAGAAATCTTTTGGGATATCCCGCGCAGGTTCGAGTCCTGCTGGTGTCGTTAGTTTTTTTAGTTGAGTAATTCTGCATTCACCCACCCGGCCTGAAAGTTACACTTTTTTCATCAATTCTCTCCCATACAAAAAAAAATTTCATCAAACACTGGTATTTGATAATTAAGCTTCATAAGTTGATCTCAACAAAACATTGGTCAAAATGGCTTACGTTCAAAATTGCATGGTTGTGGACGGTGTCTTGAAAGATCTAGTTGAGGATATTGTCAGTTACATTGATGAAGTCAATCCTCCTTCCAACGGCCAGGGTTCATTTGCGTCTTTTATTGAGGAGCGGTTAGTGGAGGATTCAGTCGACGAGGAAACGTTCGCTCAGCAAGAAGAAATTTTCAAAGCAATTGCTGAAAGAAGCTCGGTCATTGCCAAGGGACCCGAGCGAGAATTTGAGCCTCAGTACAATTTGGTTCTTCACATCCTCACCTTTTCATCAGACTTGAAATCCATCCTTCCCATTCTCCTTAAGAACCTGTCTACTCCTCCCGCATACCCCAATGGAGCAACTCTCTGCCTTGCAGTTTTGACCAATCTTTTCAATCTTCTTCCCGTCTCATCGCCTCTTAGATATCAGGTCTTTCTGGCTATTCTCGACTCGGCCGCTGCTACAAGCAATATCAGTCTCATTGTCTCCCAGATTAAGCACCTCCCCACATGGCTCAAAGGCTGGAACATTTCTCAATCAGCCAGCAGCGAACTCTACGCTAAGATCAGCTCTCTTCTCACATCAGGTAATGACAGCCAAGTTGCCTACAAGTATCTTTTAACTGCTGTGGCTACTGCTTCTCCTCTGGCGACTCAGCTCGTTCAAACAGCTATTCAGCTTGAGACTGTTTACGACTTTGACGAGGTCTTTGCTCTTGAGGCTGTCCAATCATTAAGATTATCTAATTCCGGTCTCTATGCACTGCTGGAAATTGTGGCCACGGGCGACTACGCCGCTTTCAAGAAAATTGATCAAGCTGTGCTGTCAGTTAACAACATCGATGCTGCCAAGCTTGACAACAAAGTCCGCATTCTATCACTTTCTCGATGTGCTTCTCAGTCAACAAGTCGTTCTATTCCGTACTCTGTCCTTGCTGCCTCAATTGATGTCCCAGTTGAAGAGATTGAGGTTTGGATCATTGACGCCATTCGCTCTGGTCTGGTGGAGGGTCGTCTTTCCCAAATGTCCCAAAGCTTTGCTCTTCACCGCGCTACACCCGTTGGAAAGTTTGGTGTTGAAGAGTGGAAGCTTCTTGATACTAAGCTTGACGGCTGGAAGGCAGGCTTGCAAGATATTTTGGGAATTCTCAAGAACGCACGAGAAAACGCTGAGAAGGAGGAAGAAAAGGTCAGTAAAGGAAAGACTCAGGCTGCTCTTGTCGCCAGCAAATAGACTGGTATTAGATTTGTATTTTTATAGTTTTTTCGGCATGTAATTAATGTTTGTTTGATGAATTCATGTATCTGAATCAATGGTTTTGAATTCGATGATCTTCAGATAGGCATACACGGCTGAATACACGGCTGACCTTGAAGCCCTAAGCCCTAGTTAAAGAAAAATATTGCCTATAATGGCAGTTAAAAAGACGGTCACATTTGAAGTTGTCCCAACCACAAAAAAAAGAAACAACTAATGCATGAGGAATCCAGGCCAAATTTTTCGCTGTGAGTGCCCACACAAAAATTTTCCTCACTTTTCACCTACTCCTCCCTTTCCTCTCCTTTCCCTTCCTACCCTTCGACGTGTGTTTTCATATAGTTCGACAAACCAAACACTAACGATGTCTCACCGTAAATTCGAAGCCCCCAGACACGGATCTCTCGGGTTCTGTAAGTAATTGCGCTTGTGATCGCGATTCTGTCGGAGTTTTTTCAGCCAACTAACAAGTCATGTAGTGCCCAGAAAGAGAGCTGCCCGCCACAGAGGAAGAGTGAAGTCTTTCCCTAAGGATGACAAGACCAAGTCTGTTGGTCTTACTGCCTTCCTTGGTTACAAGGCTGGTATGACCACCACCGTCCGTGACCTTGACAGACGTGGATCCAAGATGGACAAGCGTGAGATTGTTGAGGCCGTCACCGTCGTCGACACTCCTCCTTTGGTCGTTGTTGGTGTTGTTGGATACATTGAGACTCCCCGTGGTCTCCGCTCCCTCACCACCGTCTGGGCCGAGCATCTGTCCGATGAGGTTAAGAGAAGATTCTACAAGAACTGGTACAAGTCCAAGAAGAAGGCTTTCACCAAGTACGCCAAGAAGTACGCTGAGGGCGGTGCTGCTGTCGACCGTGAGCTCGAGAGAATTGTCAAGTACGCTACTGTTGTCCGTGTCCTTGCCCACACCCAGATCCGCAAGACTCCTCTCGGCCAGAAGAAGGCCCACCTTGCTGAGATCCAGGTCAACGGTGGTTCCATTGCTGACAAGGTTGCTTTCGCCAAGGCTCATTTCGAGAAGACCGTTGATGTCGCCTCTGTTTTCGAGCAGGACGAGAACGTTGACATCATTGCCGTCACCAAGGGTCACGGTTACGAGGGTGTTACCCACAGATGGGGTACCACCAAGCTTCCCAGAAAGACCCACAGAGGTCTCAGAAAGGTCGCCTGTATCGGTGCTTGGCATCCTTCCCACGTTCAGTGGACTGTTGCCCGTGCTGGTCAGAATGGTTACCACCACAGAACTTCCGTCAACCACAAGATCTACAGAGTCGGTAAGGGTGACGACGAGTCCAATGGTGCTACCGAGTTTGACCGCACCAAGAAGACCATCACCCCCATGGGTGGTTTTGTCAGATACGGTGAGATCAAGAACGACTTCCTTATCCTCAAGGGTTCCATTCCCGGTGTTAAGAAGAGAGTTGTCACCATTAGAAAGTCCCTCAAGGTCCACACCTCTCGCAGAGCCCTCGAGAAGGTTCAGCTCAAGTGGATCGACACTGCCTCCAAGTTCGGTAAGGGTCGCTTCCAGACCCCTGCTGAGAAGCACGCCTTCATGGGAACTCTCAAGAAGGATCTCGAGTAAACGGTTGGTCGATTTATATAAAAGTTTTGTATGTTATAGTCCGTTTATTTCAGATCTACGTCTTGTTTGTAAGCTAGCTATGTCTTCTTGGGCTTGCTATATCTATAAGGCGCTAGAAAGCAAACTACTGCCTATTGCTGCGTTCTTAAAAGTATGTAACGCTATCTCGACTGCTTTGAGTAGACTAATCTCAGTTGAAACTCAACCGCTTCCATGCGTCATGTCAAGACACAAAAAATTATGACTAAGTTGAAGTTTGTTCATGATCATGCCAGGTCCATTAAGATATGCATGTGAGAAGAAGAATAGCAAACGGGTGCCTGGGCTTGTTTCTAGGATTTGTAACCCATGTCCTCTTCCGGTCTACCAGTTCCTTCATGAGTTATGTCTGCCGACATTGAATTAATTAAGTTTATTATGATTATTTAGATATACACTGACTTCTCTAATAAAAGATCTACAACTATTTAGACCATCATTAACTCCAATGATCATGTAGGTAAGCATTCTCTTCTCCAGTTATGTAGGGATGCGTTGACTCACTACGTAGACCAATTTGCGTCTGTAGTTTATGAGACTGTCCATACGAAAACTGCTATTAGTTATTTTTGGACGCTCAAAAAAATCAAACACAAAGGATTAATAAAGGGAAAAAATCTTTCTTGATAAGCAGCAAAATATTCAAAAAGTTTCCTATGAGCATTGGAATTACAACCCGGTCGGCCACTGATCTTGAGATACAAGACTGCATTTAGGGTATTGTTGGATTGCTGCAAGATAAATGAGCTTTTTCGCTAAAAGTTTCTTGGATTTCTTGACAGTAAATCCATCTATAGGTTTACGAAAGACCCAAAATCTCTCTTCTTATATCTGGTTTATGCTCACTGGTTTCTACCTTGATGTGCAATTGTTAGATTTGGTATACAAAAAATCGAGTCAAAGAATAGTGACACCAGTTACCATTATACTGTCTAATAACTATGAAAACCCAATATTGCTCAAATGGCAATGGAAAAGTTAGCAGGCCGACCAACCGCCTTTCTGATTATCATAGAAGGAGCAGTGTTATATATAAATTTGCTTAACATACAAGCTGAGGCTTGACCAGATCAACGTACGGTAATTTGCTAGGAAGACTTACAGAGTGCAGGAGAGAATTTTCTAAGTTGAATAGGTTATAATAATTGAAAGGCACAAGTCATAATACTTCAAGTTAGGTCTAACTGATATATAATTTATATAGACCCAAGGATAGGTATTAATTCTTCAAAATGACCCGTTTTCAGATTTGTTCCCGGGCCAGAGACCGCCTATCAGGCATATCCAGTGTCATTTTTCTGCCGATTTTTTCCATTTGACGTTTAATTGCCATCCTTTTTTAAACCATCTGTCTGAAAGTCCAATTTTTGGATCCATTACGCTCTAACTTCCCTCACGCTCATCTCACACTGCAAAAAAACCAGCTCCTTTCTGAAGTATCAGCTTTTCAAATTCACCTCTTATTTACTGGGTTTGCTGAGCTCGTTAAGCTGTAGTTGTGCGCCAGTTTTTTTTCCAGCTGTAGTGCGTGTATGTGGATCACGCGAAATCAGAGGTAAATGCTTATCTATGACATATAGTCCTGTTCAAAGCAAAGAGTAGAGGTGTACGGAATGGGAGTGTGGGCCAAGTGAGCCTGTGGTGAGCTGGCACAGTCGTGCTAGAAAATGGCCACTACAGATGAATGAGTTGAGACAACTTTGTTATCATTACTGTAATAGATAATTATTAATGGTGGTCCTTGTTTTTTGATGAAGTTAGGTATAAAAGTAAGGTAAAACTTGAAACAAGAACATGAGCCCTGCTCACAATTGCAAGCGCTCTTGCAAGAACCCATGGTTTAACCCAAATTTTGAAATGATACATATATCAATATGAATTAGATTGATAGGCCTAGTTACGGAACAAGGCTGCAATTGTTGTTGCCCTTGTATTTTCGTATTTTAATTTTTGATGATCTTTCATACAGAATGAAGGAGTTATTGTAGTTTCTGGTTAGCACCGCGTATTTTGTGTATATGGCGTTGCTTATGCATATATAAAGGAAGCATATGAATAATTAACACAATATTGTTTACAAGGATTTTAGACTTAAGTTGGCTGCTTAATGAAGCATTTCATTAATTGATAGCTAGACTGTTGAACCAAAAACAAAATAAATCCACGTCGTTATGCTGAAGCTTGCCTTGATCTCAATTCTTTCGTTTATCCCTTTTCAACTCCATTGTTGACTTGGTATTACTACTACTGGCTATATATTGCATTCATTGTTATCAATTAAAATTCCTCTTCCACTTTAAGGTACACACTAGAGCTCAAGGCCGACTTTGCTCACATCAGGTTAGACTATGGACTTTGTCTTCTACTTGGGAAGCTCTCTATATAGAACTCCATGACCTCTTAACAAAGCAAGCACACTAGATCTTTCATAGCCTAACTTACACATCGCAGTAATACCATTCGACTCTTCAGAAGGTGTAAGGCAACGAGACCCCTCTGCCGCTCTCTTGTTCCCAACCCTTCCTTCGTGGACTCAAAACGAGACTCGGAGGAAGGCTCAGTAGTCGTGGTCTATAAAGATCATGTCAATGTTCTTTTAAAGCGAAGTGACATTTTTGATCTTGCCCGAGACGCCAGCTCACCATTATCAAATCCGCAATGCCACTCAATGAGTCAAAATGGTGGGTTAAGGAGGTCTCGGCTTGTAAACGGGACGGAATTCATGCCACACAGACCTGTTTAGGATCAGTCTCTGGTCTTGTTGATTTTTTGGAAATGAAAACCTTCTTGAACACAAAGTAGTCATTGTTTTCATTAACCAACTCCCGAAGCAGCATGGCCTTGTACTTTTCAGATGCTTCCTTCCGTTTAATTTACGACACCTGCAGAGATCACCGGAATTACAAAGGCTGGAGGAGCAACTTGAGGCTAACTAAGAGACAAAGCTGGTAGATGGTATTAGAGAGCTCCAATCTGACGAGAGGAAGCTCGATTTCAACCGGAATATTCTTGTAATCCGATCTCCTTTAGGGAAGGTGGACTTGGGAATTCCTAGCTACTTAGAACTTGGTCCCGGAGATCATCTACCCTGCAGCCACAAGAGACTCCATGTATACCTATCTTGGATAAGCTATTTGTTCTAACTGAGCCCCACGTCATGCCAGTGCTGGGGAATTTGGAGAGGGTGCACGTACCAAGCAACTCGTTTGACCATGGAACTGAATCCCATGCAGATCTCCCGCCGCTTTTCAACCAACAGCGCTACAATGAATTTGGGTCTAGGCTTATAACTAAGAAGAAAAGCTTAGGAAATTGTAGCCCTGGTTGAGGCCGCCACCGATTTGGGCCGCTGCCAACATTTCAGGCACGGATCAAGTGAAGGCCCTGCAGACTGTACAACAAGCGGGTCAAACTCAATTATGAGGATGGTCACCAAAGAAGGACGAGATCATCATCGTCATGAAAACTTCAGTATGATCATTACTCGAAGGCTTGGGGAGAATAGCATGTGGTGTAAATAGGGTAGAGCCTTAGGGCACTAACATCAGAGAGACACAAGCTTAGAGGAGTGATTTTTCTGTTATTTGAGTGTGCGATGGGACTGTTCGTACCATTCGAGGTTACATGTGTTCTAGGTCCTCCTCCCAGATGACCGTGCTAGCTGGCGAGATTCAATGCGAAAGTGAAGCACGATATCTACATCTGGCCCCAACCTTGCACCTGATATTGTTGTAACACCAAGCTTAGGGAGAGTCCCTTTATACACAGAAACAGACAAGACTCTAAACTTCATGTATTGCTACCCTAGCAAATAATACAAGAATTAAAAGTATTATATATACGTCGATATTGCGCGCAAAAAATGGATTTACAATCTAGTTCAGTAGCCGAGACCTTTAGTTAGCTAGCTTGACCTTTGCAATCAAAGGTCGACATCTATATATACAACAACAAGGTACCCTCACCACCCCTCACCGGTGGCCACCCTCGAATAGTAGAACAAGGCACATAAAACCATGAAATCTATGCGAACGAATTGAGTTTCTACATATATATATGATATATATTCGTATACACATATGTACATGTATTTATAAAGAAAGAAAGCTGGGCATTAGCCAAGACCTCAGGCTATAGCCCAAATATTGCACTCAACAGAACAGCTGTCCCATATGTATGCGTAACTGCGTAACTACGGGCACGTATACGAAATTGCGTACGTATAGTGCATGTTGATGCATGGGCTACGCGTTTTTCTGTTTCCTGCCTTGGTTTGACTTGCGGGTTAGTCTCTAGAGCAGATATATAGCTTAAGTTGCAATGATCAGAACTCTCCCACTTGCAATGTCTCTATATATATATATGAGCCTCTCCTCTGCAGTCTCAGTCTGCAATGCATGAGGGATACCTAACTCCACCCCACCCCTTCTTTATATATATATATATTTATCATTAAAGGGGCGGCCGGGTCGACCCCTGGCCATCCATGGAACTCGTGGAAATTTGGTTGTTGCTGGCATTTTTAATTTTTTTTATTGGTACCGAGTTTGGGCTATCTATATTGGGCTTGCATGCTTTGACTATGTGTATATTCTTATCAACGCGCGTATACGTAGACCCGAACAGCCATGGCCAACCAAAAAAGAAAAATAAAAGAAGAAAAAAACACACGTACGTATATATATATACGCCAGGATATCTGAAAGCATCCAGTTGCAGGTTCAATATGAGGATTCAAGCTTTTAATACTTGGACACTTTCTTCATGCATCTAATGGATTTGGGCCCTATCGTTCGCAGATCGCGAGTAATCCAAGGACCCTGGACAGCCAAAGGTTCGCCCTAAGCTTGAGAAGAATACTACGCTGTGCACATGGCGCCATTGAGCTGGAGCTCCTGCTTGATGCGGTCCCAAAATATCGATCTACTCAAAGTTCCTAATTAATTCATCGCACCCGACTATAATATATATATATCTTCTGAATTCAAAGTGCTGACGGCGCAATACTATAACATGTAGTCTCGTCTCTCCGAGCTTTCCAATTTCATTCTTTAAATTTATAAAAAGTAAAACGCATGGAACCCAGCTGACCAGCACAGCACTATATATCATATCTCGAAGTTACTTGCATGAATGCTTTCTATCAATTGATGTCAATGGTATCATTTTCACTCATTGTAAGTTCAACTCAGTGATATCATTGGCGAGGTGGTTGGTGCCATGGAAGAACACGTCCCTCAACATCTGCACTTTGTCAAGACTCTTGATCTCAAAACTCACATACATTCTATAAGCTGTCTTATAGTTAATTGACCATGGCCAACACCAAACCTGATCAAGCCTTTGATTCCTCATCTCCAAAGGGTCATCCAAAAACCAGTGTGATCCTCCTCCTGTTCATGTCAAGATCACTTTCACCCTTCACGCCAAACCCATGTATCCATGTTCCCATGTCTTTCTAGCGCAGTGCGCAGTAGCCCTTAGTCACTTCCTCACATTCACAAAACCAAATCTAAAAACCTATATAGGAAGACCGCTTGTCTAACCATCGGTGCCCATGGGCAAAACAAAACAGAGCAAATCAATTTCAAACCCCACTATCCCCGGCGTGCCAGCCAGTCTGTCCATCTTGAACCCTGCATTTTGCTTAGCTTCTAATTATAATGATTTAACTTGCAATATATTGCTTGGAGCTTGCATGCCCTTGACTCGTGGTTTACGAGTTATGTGTCCTACAAGCTTGAATGCGGTCGACCCAACTGGGGGCTTTCTTTGATCTGGTTCCTGTTACACAGTTACTCTCTCTCTCTCTCTCATGAATAAGATCCAGACATTCTGCCTGCGCTGAAAGTATCTTGACACCTCCCAGATCATGTTCTGGGTAGTGCAAGACGAACCAAGTTCATGCTTTCAGGCTGCTTGACTTCTCTCCCAACTTTTTTCATTCCTTCTCAAACAACACAACCCACATGGGCCGTAATCAAAAAAAAAAAAAAAAAAAAAAAAAAAAAAAAAAAAAAAAAAAAAAAAAAAAAAAAAAAAAGCCTCAAAATAAAGACTGAAAAAAAATGTAAAATAGAATAAAAAAAATAAATAAAAAATAATGATGGCAGTACGCAGCATAGAAAAAAATGATGTCGATGGTCGATACTGTCGATGATATGACAATGTCAATTGATTATGGCGGGGATGGCAATAAAGAAAAGGAATCATGAAAAAAACGCAATGACAATGATAAAGGATAATGATGTCGATGGAAAAAATGTCGACGGAAAAAAAAAAAAAAAAAAAAAAAAAAAAAAAAAAAAAAAAAAAAAAAAA
>JAKTUH010000205.1:0-17322 GCA_030556585.1 Geotrichum carabidarum
ATTGTGACTTTGGATCAATAAACGTTACCTTGGTTCGAATAATTTATCAACGATATTGAAAAAGCAAAATAGCTAGATCTGTCATGGTAGAACGTGATAACACTTGAATATATCCCTCAACTGTTTGCAAGCCATATACCAAAGGGCTGGCATCTTGGGCTTCAAAGTCTCAATGCACAGCTTTTGTAGCATATTAAACACTTGAATTCTTTCCAAGTGATTCAGAGCAACCTATCATGTTGTTAACGGGATACTCTAGGGACTTGATTCTTTCCAGGACAATATTAAACCATGTAGAGGATCATTGTCATTTGTCATCTTGCTTTTCTTGTAAAAAAAATAGACACAAGTCATTGTGACGGATATAATCAGCACCTCAGTCAAAATCTGCGTTTTATTTTCTAGTCCTTCATATATTGATTGATGTATGATGACCCATGAGTGAAAAATGAATCAATGCAAATCAATTATTAATTTGCAGTAGTGTGCAATCACAATTTAGCTTGAAGGAAATTTTATGGGAATAGACAATAGATCACAAATCTGTGCTGTTAATGATAAAATTACCTCCTCTTTCATTACCGAATTTGTTACACGACGAGAAGCCTTGTATTATATTATTGCTTACAAGATGTTAACTTTCTGAAAATAGCAGAATGGAATTTTTATGACAAGCCATCTGATCAGGCACTGATTTGGAGATGATTTAATTCTTTGTGAGAGCACAAATTGCCTTCCAGTCAAACAAGACAGTCAGCTCTTTTACAATTCATAGTCATTTGCCAAACAAGCTTTGAGGTCATGGAAACATTCAACATATTTCTGACGCTTCCGCTAACTTTTCTCATAACAAATCTTGCTAAACAGTAGACAATTAGCGCAAATGCGCATTATCCTAATAATGGAAAAAAATCATTTTTTAATATAACTGCTCTTTCTTGTCAAGTGCAATCTTGCCCATCTTTAAGCTTTCGGCTATCTTGACACTCTTTAGGCTTTGCTTGAAATGAGAGAGATGGGTCCCAATGTCTACAATGCACAACACGCATTATCCATTCACAATTTTTTATAGTAGTTACCACTAATATTCTTCGGCTGTTCTAAATTCTTCCTATAATTAATGAACTCTGCTGTTACTCGATGTTTTTGCCAATGCCTATACTGTCATAACGCGTCTCTGTTGTACTAGTGTAATCCATGACTAAGTATTTTGTCAGTGTGCGAAATTTCTTCCCATTCAACAACTCCTAGATCTCCAATCCATGCATCACGACAATGAGACGTGGGCGGCTTGCAGTAAATTGCAGACGCTCTTCACTCTCAGTGGATTCACTTCTTTATGATATATTTCATAACTGGGTTTCTTCTGGCTTGCCCAAACGGGCATTTCAGCGGCACTCTTATCATTCGTCAGGTCCTTCAGTCTTCCAAACCACAGACCTAGATCCAGGTTCAAGCTCGAAAAATGACTTTTCACCCAAGAGTGAAGCAGGTCCCAGAAAGCGAATTCATGGAAATCGTCTTGTAGATTTTGTTCGATCCGACGATTTACCCATACAGGCTTCCCAAGGTGTACTCAGATCAGATCCTGAAATCTCTTTTGATGTCTTCAATACTCAAACGTCACTCCTGAAGCCGAAGCGATATCAACGGCGAAAACAGCAACAAACCCAGCTTTTTCAAGAGCAACCTGTAATCATTGATAATCTTGAAACAGCCACTATTTTGGCTCTTCGACTACAGCATTTCAAGCGCGGTCAGCTTTCTTTTCAAGAATTGGCCCAATTCGCTCAGCGCTTATTTACGACATCTCGCAAATCAGCTATTGCAGAAATCGCAGCTCTTGAGATCGGCACAGATGAAGTCACTACAGAAAGTGCAATCTCTCTAGAAGCAGTACAGAATTTGATACACCAGCCCATTACCAATGAGCCCCAACGCATGGCAAGAGTTTTACGGGCACTGGAACGACATGGATTCACAAAACTTGATCTCGATAAGTGGACCGAATGCATCATGGCACCGCAACTTCATGCTGCTCTTGAAGCATTGGATCACGACAGCGCAAAGTCATCACGCAACTGGCCCAAGTTTCTCGTACTGTTCACACTGCGCCGCTATTGCAACTCGAGACTTGCTGCATATGGTCTGACTCGCTGGTTTTCAGCTCAGTATCCCCTTTTTGTAAGCGACTCTCTTATGCAAACCAAAATGTTTTTTCGAGTCTTGCAGGGGGTTCAGCAATGGGTGCCTGATCTTATACCGACCGTTTGTCAAATTGCAATGAAGCATGCGAGTCCCGATATTTGTACTCCCGAAGTGTTGAATCAGGCTTTGTGGATGTTATCTAGGTTTGGGTACGCATCTATTGATTCTCGTGCAACTACTTTAATCATGCAAGCACAAAGTGTGATTGTGGAGCAAATGACGCAGAAAAAAGTAGCTCTGGACACTAAGGGGTATCTAGCTATCGGGCATGTGCTACGTGAGGAGTCTCCTGAAAGAGCGAGAGCATTTCTAGATGCAATTAAGCGACATGACTATCCCTATTCAGCAGATGAAATGAACGCTTTGGGCGAAACCCAGCACCCATACCATGGAACCTTTCCTTATTTGCAAGGCCCCGCTTGTCTCGAAATTTTACTCAGCGTCACTGGAGATCAGGCTCTTACTGCATTTGATTCAATTCAGTCTCCAAATAGCATGCAGTGGGCGATATTACTGCGCCAGTTGCGGAAACTGAACGAACTGACCGCAGAAACTACTGAGACTCTGTGGGAGAAGATCAAGCGGAACAGTGCAGAGAGAAGTAATGTTATTTCTCCTCATCTGTTGTCTCAAGTAATCATGGGCCTAGGGTCATTAGATCAGGCGAGAAAAATTATTCAAGAATACCCAGGGTATATGACCAGCTCTCTGGCTTTGACATATATCAAAATTGCGTGCCGTGCCGATGGTGGCCGTGGGTTGAGCGAGGCTCGTCAAATTGTTAGCGCAATGGAATATAAACCTGTTGCTGCTTACAATTCCTTGTTGGCTGGCGAGCTTTATCAGGGAAACCCCACCAAGATGTGGCACATTTACGACCAGTGCATCATGGGACCTGGTAACAACTATGAGCCTGATGTATGGACGTTATATTATCTATGCAGAGCTGCGTTAGATCAGGGACTTATTTGGGATGGATTGTACGCAGCACAGCGAATGGTGGTTGAATTTAAACACTGGGTTCGAGGTGCCTATATTGATGGTGGTGATTCAGGGGATTTTCTTAAAGTTTATCCATCTGATCAATTGTTCTATACTTACATTGTGATGCTTGGACGAGCTGGATACCATGACGATCTATTGGAGGTTCTGCCATGGATGCAAAGAATCGGGTTTGAACCTTCTAAGCTGTGTCTCTCTGCCCTCATAACTTACTCTCCTAACGGAAAATATCTTCAAAAGCATGCTCAAGTCTCTGGAGTTGGTGGTAACTGGCCTACTGATTTTGAGCTTCGACAATTCCAAAATAATCAGTCTAAATCAGATTAGCATTGTATATCTCTTGTCTTTTATTTATTTTTGTGTACTAATAAACATATCCTTTTCTAGTTCTCTGGCAATGCGAACGAGCTCCTCTATGTGATGATCATGGGCGTCTGGTGAAAGCTCCAATAACGAATTGCTTAGGTTATATAGGTACTCTCTGTTTTCGCCAGATGGCCCTCTGGATACTAAAATATGGCGGGCTAGCTCTTCGGGCGTTTCTTTTGGACCAACGAAAGCCTCATTTTCAGGCGTACCAATGTAAGTCACGCATGGAATGACAGTATTTTTTGGCGGAACAGAAGATTTCTCAGGCTGGTTCGATTCTCCAACTATGAAAGGAACGGTATGTACAGAGTACCCATTTTGTTCTCTCAAATCCAAATAATCTTTAACCTCTTCAACCTTATCAGCCTTTATTCTATAAGCAACGCCCCAGGTTTGCCCATTAGGTGGGTGTGGATGGACGTCGGGCGGGCTCAGCGATTTCCAAAAGTCGTGAGTGATCAGAGTGACAACTCTGCCCGGAGCCTCGGGAGTTCCGCGATGATCGTTTGAGGACTGCCAAAATCGGCGCACATAGCCTTGAACATATCCAGGTACTTTGAGATCTGTATGCGGGGGTGGTTTGTAAAGCAGTGACCCGTAACCAAAGATCCAATACTCGCTTGTAGAAACGGATTCGTGAATCGAGAGGGGTGTCGATGGAGTTTTGGGATATGTGGGCGTTGCTGACATAAGTAATCAAGCGGATATGGTATTGAAATGAATATTGAAAAGCGGGCTGAAAAGTCGAATAGAGAAATAAAAGCTCTAGATATATGAAATTGTGTCTTGGATGGTTGAAAAAGATCTCGGCAGGCCGAATGTGTTGAGTAGCTGGGAGATAACAAGATGACCAATATTTTAAGGTTTTAGTTTTGTCTCATCAATCTGGGAGATGGCACAATTGACCTTGATTTCGGCTATTGTTATAATAGAATTCTACCAAAAGCAAAGCTTGTCTCAATGAAGTGTCATAGAATTGGAAATCAGAAATTTGAATTTAAATAGACACTTCTGTCCATGCTTTGTCCAATTCTCCGCGTCTGCGATACTTCATTCAGTTATTATCAAAGTGCCCCCCTTACCATCGGCATTCGGAATCCTTCATTATTTGTAGGACGAAGCAAATAATTGTTTAACTCCTTGAACTTCTGCATGAGAATAAAAGAACTGGTCATAAAAATTGAATTGGCTATTTCCCCATTATAAGAAAATATTTGCTTGGATTACATTTAATTCAAGGTCAAGCGAAACCACAGGCTAAATCTGGGATATATCTCGGTTAATCAGAATTAACTAGCCAAAATTTGAAAAGTAATTGCCGATCGCTATCGATCCCGGTATTTGACTTGATTATTGCGCTTCAAGATTTCAACTAGAATGGAATCAGGATCCCCATTTAGAACAGCAGACAATAAAATGAATCGTTCCAACAAAACCCATCTTAATTCAAACATCATGTGCCGCTCAGTTATAATTTAGATAGACTTGATGCAGAAACTCTACTTTTTAATGGAACCTCATGAGATCTTAAATTTATAATTAAACCAAACTACTATACAGCAAAACACTTCCAGTCACATCAGCATATTACTGAGTTGAAAAATGTACACAAGATGACATGATGCCAATCCGCTGGCTATGAAAAGACGTGCTTAAGCAATAACTGTATCAATATTTCAACTCAATTATTGAAACAGCGGATTCTGGCAGTTAGTTCAATAATGACTTAAACCTTGACTTTTTTCATTGCAATTTTAGGAGCATTTTGACACTTTAACGAACAATACGCTTTTGATAGTGCATCCAAAAGACGATTTGACTTAGCACTATATATAAGCCATTTTCACAAAAAAATACCATTCCCTGCTTTTAAGCAAAATATTAGTGTTAAGATATTAAAATTGAACTCAATCACAAATAGCTTTGGCTGTAGGCTTGGTTCTTAGTCAACTTATTTTAGATGCGCTCGGTGGCAATCGAAGCACAACCGTCAATTCCATTTTGAAATATAGTCATTTGATCAGAATTCTATCAAGAATACCATTTTTTTTCAAAACCTATAAATGCTTATGTTGTTATCAGAAAGATTCCTCTCTTGTCAAATCCTCACACTAAGCAGTACGAGTGGAATAAGATCAGTGATAAAAATGCTTTGCAAAATTAATAAAAGAAGTTAAATTCAGATATATATAGTCATTTTGTCTAATAGCTAATTGTTATGATATTCCCTGAATTTCAAAGACCTGAGCTAACTGCGAAAATAAATTAAATGGATAGATGATCAATTTAACGGTCCTACGCAGCATCGAAGATGACTTATTCTATATATTGGTCTGTTTCCAGACTGCTGCAATCCATGACATGCTTTTTAATTTGCCTTGGAATATTAACCAAAATTGGATTCAGCAAAATTTTACTGCTTTCACCTACATTGTAGAAAAGTTTAATCTTCCCTTTTTTTATTTATGTCAATCGCCCGATGGATCATCGAACAGAGGAGATCAAGCTGATCTTCTACCCCAAAACAATTGGAAGAATACTACTACAAATTCAGTAAAAGTACTCATATTATTATATACTTTCAATGTGAGCTAGGTAAAAGTTTACATGCGAGGGTAGCAATTTCTTGCAATTAAAGAGGCCCAAAACATTCAACGTATATGCCTGGCTAAGATTTTTATATCAAAATATGCCACTTAACTATGTAATTGAATCTACTAAAGAGCACTATACATAGCTGTAACTTTGATTTCATGTTTTATTTAGATTAATCTTTAATATTATAAGATAATCAGAGACTAAAAAATTGAAATAAAAAACAGATCAAATGAGTTCTGTCTACACATATTAGCTTCTTCAGTCCTTGGATTGACATTTGAAGTCCAGATTAAACATTTCAGATGTAAAATCTCATATTTTAGCTTAAAGAAGTTTTCGACTTACTTTATATATGCAAGTAATTTTATCTTAAAAAACATTAGTCCTATTTAATAGGTCAGTTGCAAGACTTTTCCGCTTGTCAAAACCTCAAGTAGACAGAGCGGGAGGGACCGGGTCAAAATCCTGTTACGGAGATATTCTTTTTACCATGTACGTTACAAACTTGATCAAATTTCATAAAAAGGCACTAGGTTGTGTTCATGGGCTTGAAATAATCCAACCTAGACTTCCCTTTATTTGATTTTGCTAATAATACATTAGAATGAAAAATGTTAGCTAGATTCTTGAATCAAAGCTATGAATATTTCAACTCTCAATCTGTTAACTTAGGTTCTGTCACGCCTTTATATGCCTCAATATGATACATATATAAGTTATTTGATAGTATAGGGGTACTTTAAATGAATGCCAATATCGAACTAATGACTTGATCGGGAACTTCGATACAATGCCAATGCCCAACGCCTTCGTAGAAATCAACCTTCACCTCTCCACCAAGATTCTCTTCAATTACTTTGACGCATCCTTCGTAAGGCGTATTCTTATCGTCCTTGCCAACTAAAATGAGTGCTGGGATCTTGACGTTGCTGTAACCAGGAGGTGTAGACGATGCGATAACCTTACACAAGCCAATATATCCCTGTGGGGGTTGCTGAGCTAACAGGGCACGGATAAACGCTTTCTGAACCCCAGTCGCTTTCGATCCAGTTGCAGAGTGAGGCATGAAATCCGCGACTCCAAGAAGCGTTTGTTCTTTCTCGACCAAAGCAATACGGGCCGAAAACATTTCAGTAGCCTCAACTCGAGGATGAAGTGGCCCAACAAGAACAAGTTTTTTGATTCTCCCACTAGTATCGAGCTCAGCAGAGCGCACTGCTATCATTCCGCCAATTGAGTGGCCCACGAGAATAACATTGTCTTTGATCCCGAAAAAGTCCATAACTGCGTTGACGTCTGCAACGATAGAGTCCAATGTGGGACCCGGGTCAGTAGGAGGTGATTGAGCAGACCCAACATTGTCCATCAGGATTGCATTACATTTGGAAATAAGAGACGGCAAAAGCCCGTAAAAGAAGTTCTGAGATGAGCCTAGTCCGTGAACGAAGACCATGGTAAGAGCATTATGGACCAATGGCTTATCCAGAGACCCATCGCTAGAGATTCCTGCGGACCATACGTTAAGCCTCTTCCCGTTAATATTCTCAATTGTCATTTTACTTGGCTTTTGTTTGGTAGTTGAAGTTGGAATGATGAGTTGATGGTACGAGCCGAAAAGTCATTTAAAGTTGATTTGTGGGGTACACTTGGACACCCCCCACCAGTAGGCGGTTAGGGTTCCTGTATTAGCAATATTAATACTTCGGAGGTCGTGAGAATTCATGGCTATATAGTGTAATAACCTCCATGTATCATACGACGGACGTTAATTGTTGTGAGAGTAAACCTGTGGACTGCGTATGACTCCATGGACGGTCCCTTGTCGCTTGGTTGGTCTCAACGGAGCTATGCTAGCATAATACTTGAACCGAAGAGTTCAAAGATTGGGCGTTGAACCAATAATAACTTTTATGGTAGCTCTCAAGAGGTCGGCTGGACCAAAAAACAAGAGCTTACCAGTGCAAGTATCAAGTATTGTCTGTAACCCTAGACGAAATCGGCTGAATTGTGCCTTTTCGCCCTCGAAATCTTTCAGAGAAAACCGTTCACAGCCTTTTCATCATGAGATATTGAAAGACCGTCTGAATCAAATATGCAGACTTTGCCTATTGACCATAAGTCTAATACGGCCGAGTCGCAGAGGTTTTGCTACTATAGATAAATGTTTAAAAAGTCTTAATAAGCCAAATAGCCTGCCTGTTTGTCCTGTATGAGCATACGGGAGTATAAAAGTCGGGGAAAGGTTTCCACTTGATATTTTATCTCAAAGTCTGTCATCAAGCAATGTCCACTGATAATTCTATATACCCATCCAGTGTTTCCGAGGAAACTAGGCAATTCATTATCGACTTTTTTGTCGCTTCTGACACCAAGCCTCCTGCTATTGGTGAAGGTGGAGATCCGTACGTCACAGCTTTCACCGAAAACGCAATCATAAAAATTGGAAAAGTTCAACAGGAAGGCGCCGCCAATATAGCGTTTGTTCGCCAGGGAATGTGGAGCAAGATCATTTCTCGGCTTCACATTGTCAATAAGGTTTTTGTCTACAGTGAGTCTGATTTGTTTTTGGAGGGCACCGTCAAGTACGGATTGGTCAATGGCAAGGATGTGACCGTGGAATGGGCCGGGCATATGATTTTTGAGGAAGAAAAGCTCAAGGAGGGGTTACACCAATTGAAATTTTATCAAGTCTACATTGATCCTTCACCTGTGGCAGCAGCGCTTGCTTGAATTGTGTGATGCATGTACTCAAATTATTTTTTTATTTCAAGTAAAACAGTCTATCCCCTGTATGCAACAAGGTTCTCAGATACCTTAAACTTGGCTTCGGTGATCTCCTGGATCATCTCAGGAGTGTAACCTTCAACGACCTCAATCAGAGTAAGTCCATCAGTGGGATGAACATCAAAGACAGCCAACTCAGTAATGAGCTTGGAAACGCATTTCTTACCAGTCAGAGGGAACTGGCAGGTCTCAAGAATCTTAGGTCGGCCCTTGCGGTCAGTGTGCTCCATAACAATAACCACCTTGGTAGCAGAAGGATTTGAAACCAGATCCATAGCACCTCCCATACCCTTGACCTTACCAGGCAAAGCCCAGTTGGCAAGATCACCATATTGCGAGACCTGCATAGCACCGAGAACTGTGACATCAATGCGACCGGCACGGATCATGCCAAAGGACTCCTCTGAGCCAAAGAGGGAAGCGCCAGGAGCAAGAGTAACAGTCTCTTTACCAGCGTTGATCATGTCAGGATCCTCCTGTCCCTTCTTGGGGTAAGGACCCAAGCCAAGAATACCATTCTCAGACTGAAGAGTAACGTGAACACCCTCAGCAAGGTAGTTGGGTACAAGAGTGGGAATACCAATTCCCAAGTTGACAAAGTCACCATCCTTGAACTCCAAAGCGGCACGCTTCACAATACGTGTGCGCTTGACATCAGAGTCACCTTCAGCAGAAGCCTCATCAACTGCAAACTTGTAGATCTCAATGTCCTTAGGAGTAGTTGATTGGACAACCTTGTCGACATAGATGTATGGTAAGTGAATATCCTCCGGGGCGATCTCACCAGGTTCAACAATGTGCTCGGCCTCAACAACGGTGTACTTGGCAGCTCTACCCATAGCACTGTTGAAGTTACGGGCAGCTCCTCTGAACCAACAGTTACCCATCTTGTCGGCCTTGTAAGCTTTGATCAGAGCGTAATCACCTCCAATGGCTTCCTCAAGAACATACTGGCGGCCATTAAACTCACGGACCTCACGAGGCTTGCTCTCCTTGACAACCTCCTTGCCGTCAGAGGAGTATCGAACAGGGAGCTTTCCCTCCTCAATCCAGGTGCCAACGCCAGCTGGGGTGTAAAATGCGGGGACACCTGCCCCTGCGGCTCTAACTCGTTCAGCGATAGTTCCTTGAGGGGTCAGTTCTAACTCAATTTCACCAGAAAGGTACATTTTCTCAAAGGTCTTGTTGCCTCCAATGTAAGAGGCAATCATTTTTGAGATCTGTCCAGTCGTGAGGAGTTGAGAGAGTCCGCAGCCGTCAATGCCCGCATTGTTGGAAACGGCCACAATATTTTTTACTGAGGGCTTGGTGACAAGCTCATTGATCAAGGTGTCTGGGACACCACAGAGGCCAAATCCACCGCAAAGAAGGGTAGAATCACCTTTGATATTCTTAATGGCCTCTGAAGGAGTAGTGACCTTCGAATGGTAACGACTCACAGAAGAGACCAAGAAACGAGAAGTTCTCAGTGAGAGACGTGCATGAAAACTAGCTTTAAGAGATATCATGGTGAGCTAGAAGAACAAATGACAAGACTTGTAGACAGAAAATAACTAAATTGAAAACAGAGGAGAAAATTTCAAGAAGAAGTTGCAGTTATATATCCTTAGGAGGGGCTGATCCAGACTGGAGAAACTTCGGTTCGACGAGAATCTTGACATTCGGTCAAGAACCGGGGAAATACCATTACTAATCAATGACAAATAAATATAATTAGTTACGTAACATAGCTGAGGCTGAGGGGCCAGCATCAATTGTGCATGTATGAGATTGAGTGTGAAGAACTGCCCACAAAAGTCGTAGAATAATGCCAAATTTGTGGGTAGAATGATAGATTCAAGAGGTGTAAAGGAGGAGATCAACAGTACGGGTGAATTGCAAGAGTATTGGCTTTTTAGGTAGACATGTCTGCCAATAGACTCGCAATGTAAGATAGTCATAAATCGGCATGACTTTCTTTAGCTTGAAGCACCTCTTGGGCATCATGGGTGTCCTCCTTCAGTTCACCGGAATTGGCAATGATGAGGTCCTGTAATGGCTTGTCGCCATCGCCCGTTTTTGTTTGCTCAATTTTTTGAACGACCTCAAAGCCTTCCAAGACCTCCCCAAAAACAACGTGATGGTCGTCGAGCCAAGGTGTGGGCACTGTCGTAATGAAAAACTGGTTGCCATTCGTGTTTGGACCTGCATTAGCCATGGATAGTCGGCCCGGCTTGTCGTGCTTTAAAATGAAGTTTTCGTCTGGGAAATTGGCCCCGTAAATGGACTTGTCGGTGGAGCCAGGCGGAAGTTTATAATCACCACCTTGGATCATGAATTGCTTGATGACGCGATGAAATATAGAATTTTGAAAACCAAAGCCTTTCTCTCCGGTCGCTAGAGCTCTAAAATTTTCGACAGTCTTAGGAACGACGTCTCCAAATAGGCCCATAGTGATTCTACCCAATGAAACGCCTCCTTGTTCAATATCAAAGTAGACCTTGTGTGTGATAACTGGGTCTGTAACTGGAATACTTGCTCCAGATACAACTGAGAACAGTCCTATCAGCAGAAAGCACAGTACGGCGGTGAGAGAAATGAACTTCATTGTTAAGAAGGATGAATGCAATGATTGAAATGAAGAAAAGATGGTAAATGATTCTTGGGGAAGACAAAAGTAATATATATAAAAAAAAGATGAGAAAGCTGGAAAGTGAGATGGGAGATGGTTTTAAAATAGAGTTTCTAGATGATGAGGCAAGGGGATGTATTGTAATATTAACTTCGTTTCAGATTCAGTAAAGTTAATATGGATGACACTCTAGAGCTAGTTTTCCTGGTGTAGACTAAAGTATACGCTGCTACATCCAAGCTTTTAAATATAATTGAATCTAAATGGGTTGTAACGAGCATTCCAACTCTGGAGCATCCTTGGCATTGCCTCCCAGGGTTGGTGTTTTTTTTTTCCAACTGATCTATTTGTATCCCGCCAAGGACGAAGGAACTGCACCCACCATCCAGTTATCAAAATGGTTTCCAAACACAGAGACAGGTACCAGTGGCATTTTTTACTTATTTGAAGCAAGGAAAGCACATGGTATCTTCAAAAAGAGTTTGTCGATGATGACTGACCCACTTCGGCTGTAATTAAGCCATTATTTCTAAAGTAAGAGTGCAAATCTTATTTGCCGCCTATCAATCCAATAAACTCTCGAATTCAATTCATGGCAGTATATAGTAGCGCAAGATATTTGGCAGCATACGGGGCTATTTATGTTGGATCTCAGTGTTTCTTTGATTTTTTTTTTTGGTGTCATATTGACATGAAGGTAAAGAGAACTGTAAATGACAATTTAAAGAATAATCGCCAGATCTCATGGAACTGTTCAAGCAAAAGTATTCTCATGTTCACTGCTAAACTTTTGCAAAACGACGTCATAATATCAACGGCGTATAACGACTAGCAAGGACGGGATAGGGCCCTATTCTTTACTCCGTATTTTTTTTAGTGCATATATGTATTGGGACCAGCAAATGCTACCTTCATTTAACTTTCTTTCGACATATAATTTGACATCTTGCTTGAGTGAGAAAGATGACATCTCAGCGAGACAGTACTTCAGGGCTGTTTCGGACGCGTACAAATTCGTCTTCATCATCAGCTTCTTCAACTCTTGTTTCTCCTATAGCTGCTTCCTTTTCCCAGAGCAGCAGCATTTACCCTCAGTCCCCTGGCTCAGAATCTAGGAACCAATTTACCGTCCTGCCACCTCACAGTGAATCCGATTTCTCACTCCCTCGTAATTATAGTGAGCCTCAAGTTGTAGTAAGATCACTATCTGAATTGAATCAAGCATTTACTATTCCTCATGAAACGCCTACCAGCAGCTCGATCCGCAACGTCTGTGTCAATACGGTTGGCACTGGAAGGGATCAAGGGAGCTCACCCTCTCGATCATCTAAAGTTACATCTCCATCAGCAAAATCCAAGGAATCTACTTTGAACAAAGCAAAGTTACTTGCAAGGCAAGCCGCGTTGTCATCTTCAATATCCGTAAGTAGGCGCAAGAACGACCCCCTCTACAACATGTCAGCAGCATCTCTGAGTAGTCCAAACACCTCTCGGAAGTCAGGTATTGAGAGCACGCCTCTTGCACGCCCATCAAAAGAACTGGAACGAATTGCATCAAGTATGGGAGGCACCCAGAATGCATTACTGCCCATCAATCCTGCTTCACGAGATGACAAACTCAAGATTCATCACCATCATTTAGTTTCTTTTAGATCGCGAAAGGATGCACACTCTGCTGTTGTTCTTTCATCAAGCTCTTCCAACTCCAAGCTAATATCGGATCAAGGCAGCATATACTCCTTCAATGCCTCAACGCCAGGTATGCTGAAAAGTCTTCCTGCACTAGAAAACAAGAAATTAGTATCGAAAGAGGATAAAGATTATGTAGCAGAAGAAACTTGGACTTTACTTAAGCAATGGGTTCTCCCGCTGTTCAATAAGGAAGGACTGAGAATTCCAGTTGAAAAAGTCAATTTCCTTGTAACTCTTCATATTGACTCTCGGATCCAGCAAGACGCCAAAGCCAAAGATTTGGTTGATGAGTTTAAAGACCTAACTAATACCGGGATGGCCAAACTTATTTCGTCCCTAAAAGCATTCCCTGATGCGAAATTAATATCCAGACTCGTTGAACTATGGTACTTTTTCTTTTCGCAAGTCTTGCCTTACTGGGAAGCTGTATTTTTACCGTTGCAACTTGAATTTGAAGGTGCTGGCTCAGTTCTTTCAACTCCAGGAGTTGCGGCAAAGTACTGGAGCTCCCTTGTTAAATCAGAGGAGGTTTTGAATATTCGGCGAATGACCTTGATATCCTTTCGAGACTGCGTGCTGCTTCCTATTTCAAGCCGGCTTGAGAGTATGTGTATTCTTTTGTATCCTTTTTTCTTGGCAGTGTTTTTTTTTTAACAATCTAGCAATAATATCACGGACATACTTGGACTTTGACTCTGTGCGGACCGTAACAGATACTTCTGTTAGGCTGCTACAATGCACAAACATCATGGCGTCCATTCAATCAGGCGATGCGAGTCAACTGAAAGTAGGGCGCCTTGTAAAGATCATGAAAAACGCTTGGATTAGTCCATCAAGAACTGCAAAGGATCGACGCGGATTTGTGTCAAACAAACCTGTTAACATTAAGGAAGAGATATCATGAGAAATCTACTCCCTCGAATAGATAACTTATATATATTTGATGTCAATGCGTGCATGCGCCTACGCAACTTGCACATTAAATTTATGTCAATGCAGGTTGTATACATTGATCGCAATGAGTTCTCATATGTTAACCAGGCAGTTCTGAACTGAACGGCTATCAGGTTTAGGGTAGTTAGAACTCGCAATTGAGTTGTACCTTGAATGATCCATCCTCTCATGATATCAAACTGATCAATGTCCAAAAGCCCACTTTTTATAAATTGAGAAATGTCAGGTAATTGCAGTGTTGCTCCTGTAGCCCTAGAAGCGTAATTGATTTGCAGTTGTTTCTGTTTCTAATGTATTTATTTTGGCGCAACCTTTTCAATTATATCTTTTTATGGAGCACCTTCAACATTAAATTAATGTATATGCTGCAGCCATTTATCTGTATATGTCTAATTTCATAGGTTGAAGGTAATGTGTAACTTTAACACAGCAGATGAAAGAATTGGTACAGATTGATGGAAAAAGAATAATTCCAAGATCATATTGATTTCAAATAAATGCGAATCTCACGTTTTACTTGGCTTGTGGGCCTAACATCAAGTGTTGACTTAGCTCCTGTAGATATTGAACTTGAACTACGGGCCCACTGCAGTACTCTTCAATCAAGTTTGCGCATGATCTGAGACAAAAAAATTACAAAATGTTTTGATACTTTTTCGAATTTTGGTTTGAGTTGATGCCTGGATTTTTCAGTTGTGACATATCATGGCATCCGAAATTATAATGTCAAGGTAAGTTAAAAGCTTTGTTCCCTGCTCACACTTTTAAAGGGTAACTCATCATCCAACATCAGATCTAAAATCCATTGATTACTTAATTTTAATAGCATAGCCTATTTTGCTGGTGACTATTGTTTTGAAGTCACCATTACGGGATTGATTTTTTAAGGGAACAGATTCACTCTGGCGCGCGAGACAAATAATCATTTTTCTTCCAATAACATTGTTGGATCGTTAAAGATTTGATTGCTAATGGTTGAATCTTGAAAAGTTCAACTCTCAATGATATTAAGCTGCCTTGTTCAGTGTTACAGAGTCCTATGATTGGCTTTTGTAAATGAGGGTTGTTGTAAAGCACTTGTGAACATGCAGTAACAGGTAGCCAGCATCGCTAAGATTTTGATTTGATATTTATCTCTGTGATTACTTCTGCTTCATTGCATTCGAATTTCAAGATAAAAAACACAAGAAATTATTTCCGTTTAAAGGAAGTCAAAAATATTTATTATTTAATTAGAAAAATTGAATAAGGCTCCTGCAAAAAACTTATACTTCTTTGATTATTAGGGTAATACATAATGTAATGTGTTAACGCAGCTAGCATGTCGCCTGCTCCCTTCTCTTATTCACTTCTATAGGGTATTCGTTCTTGAAAAATGGCAGTGATCTTTGTAATAGGCTGAACAGAGAGCAAATTGAAGATTTAAGTTGTAGCTCTGATTTCCCATCTTTACAGCTAGTAATTTGAAAGGCTTCTCCGTTTCTGTGTGAAGTAATCCCCCCTAGTGATAAAACAATCGGGTGGAAGTTCGGGGCAAGAAAAAAGAAGGGTAGTAATTTTGCATTGATTTTTGTCTTTAAGTTAACCTGGAACGTCATATAGAACCAGTTGGCCTTATTAACTGAATGAATCACTAGCTCCAGATTATCAGTGCGGTATTGTGTGAAAACATATAGAAGAAATGTTTCTTTCTCAATGCAATACTATCAATTTGAAAGAAATGTCTAAAATTATTATTAAAAGGACTCATTAAAAATTACTGAGGTAGAACATAAATACAGCCAATTATTTTTTCACCATATATAAAAATTGATCATATGGTTTGCTTTAGCAAAAGCCATTTGTTTACAAAATAAAGAGGGCGACAGCAGCAGCAACGACACCAGACATGAAAGTGGCTCTAACATGGGCACCAGCGTTAGTAGCGGCAACACCAGTAGATGAAGGAACAGGAACAGGAGCAACAGAAGAGCCAGCTTTGTTGCAGTTCTCACCAACGCAGCCAGGAACAGAAGAGTTTGATCCAGTGGCAGGAGTAGTTGGAACAATGATAACCTGAGTGGTAGCAGTAACAGTCTTGGGAGCACCAGACTCAACGGCAGCGGTAGCAAGAACACAACCTTCACCGGAGCAGACAGTGCTGGAAGCCTTGGGAGTAGGGAGAACAGTAGCAAGCTGAGTGCATCCCTCACCAGAGCAAACCATAGTAGTAGACTTGATAACAGTAGTGTAGATGGTGGATTGTTGAGGAGCGGCAGTAGGAGCAGATGAGGCAGCAGGGGCGCATCCAGCACCAGAGCAGACCACAGTTGTCGTACCAGCAACAACAGTGGTGTAAATGGTCTTGTCGGCAACAGGAGAAGCAGGAATCTCAACAGAGCCAGAAGGCATGACAGTGACAGGGGTAGTCGGGATCACAGTAACAACGGAAGGGGACTCAACCTTAGTGGGAGCAATACTGGTCTCCGGGCTGTAAGTGACAGTCTTTGTGATAACAACCGGGGTAGTCTGACCAGGAATGGAAGTGGTAATGGTAGTCAAGTAGGTGACAGTAGAGAGAGCAGAAGCAGGAGCTGAGGTAGCAACCTGGGGCCGAGCAGAATCTGTCTCAGGGCAGTAGGTAACAGTCTTTGTGATGACAACTGGAGCGGTCTGACCAGGAACGGAAGTGGTGATGGTAGTCACGTAAGTGGTGGAAGAAGGAACGGGAGCGGAAACAGTAGCGAGAACAGAGGAAGAAGCTTGGACTGTGTTAAGGCAGTAAGTAATAGTGGAAGTGACGGCAACCGGAGAAGTCTGACCAGGAGCACTAGTAGTGTAAGTGGTAACATAACTAGCAGGAGAAACACAAGGAATGGTAGTAGGAACGGGGGTAGGAGCTTGAGCGGTCTCAATGCAGTAGTTGACTGTAGCAGTGACAACAACAGGGGTAGCCTGTCCAGAAGCTTTGGTGGTGTAAGTAGTGAGGTAGCTAGCAGGAGAAGCACAAGGGCCGAAAGTGGGAACTGGAGTGGGAGCCTGAGCAGTCTCAATGCAGTAGACAACAGTAGAGGAGACAACAACGGGAGCAGCCTGACCAGAGGCGCTAGTGAGGTAAGAGGTGA
>JAKTUH010000206.1:5122-17424 GCA_030556585.1 Geotrichum carabidarum
TTTTTTTTTTTTTTTTTTTTTTTTTTTTTTTTTTTTTTTTTTTTTTTTTTCCTTGAATTCTGAATTGGGCCTTCAGTAGGTGGCTCGTGGCTTCGAGATCTCCTGACATAGACCTGCTTCATCCAGGTGCACTGTGAGCCACAGGCAGAAAAGAAAACCAATGAAGAATTACATAGTATAACGAAACAAAGAATTTTTTTTTGTTTGCAGCAGGCCCATACAAATTTTTGAGACGTATGATTAATATATGGCAGTCCATGGCAGTCTATGGCAGGCCTGTACCGCTGCAGGCATATATAGGCCGTGCACACTGGGGAGGGTAAATATTTTCTTGCTTTTTGAGTTTGTACAGGAGTGTATACAGCAGTACTGGGTATACCATTATTTTTTTTTTTTTACCATGGATTTTACCATGGATCCTTGCATATGGCAATAGCACAGTGGCGACACACAAGTCAGCTATAGCAACTTCATCAGCGCTATAGCGAATTCAGCATTTTTTGATCGCTTGGATTCCATTGGACTACTAATACGCAAGGTTGGAAGGAATAATTGCCGCTATATATATTATTTGAAACGAGGCAGCACCCTCTAGAGCCGGCCAAGCTTGTTTGCACAACGTACGCGTACTACTTTTTGGCTTGCAATGGTTTCAAGCTGTGCATGTGAGTTTTTACTACTTTTTTTTTTTTTAAAGAGAGGCAAAGCTTTGAGTGATGAGACCAGGTATATTCTATCAACGTAGCTAGATGGAAGTTTTTTTTTCATGTTTTCCCTATAGAAAAACTCAGCGAAAAAAGTCCACATGTTGTTGATGTATATATATTTTTTAAAAAAAAAACAAAATTGTAACCAATATTCTGGGGAAACTCAATCTATATAGCATCTTTTTCTCCCGCGCGCACAAAAAAATTAATAATAAATGGGCAAAATAGGTCGAGGGAAATTTTTCATTGGACAAAAGCACTTGCATACATGCATGCGCCAAAATATATAATATATAACTCATATGCATATGCACACTCTTTAGTGCTAATTTGACTGCTTAATTCTGGCCCACCCCCATGATGACGTCGATGTGCCTGAACCAGACAGTCGCACGGCTGAAGCCTCAAGGTGGCATCTTTTGACCAACAGCAAAATTCACGCAAAACATATACCCACGAAACTGCCCCCGCGGAAAAGCTGCAACAGTCTATATATATTATATTGATGGGTGTTGGTGGAGTGGAGTGAATGGTTATCATTCTTTTTGGAGCGCTGATTGGGGGTTTCTTGTTATATAGGTTTTCAGCCGTACCAGGATCAGCTTTAAATTTGCCATATCCATGCAGCGCACTAAAGTGGCGCCCGAGTCGTGACATTTTTGCAAATTCATTGCTTGATTGTCATCCGACTGATTATATTCTGCACCGACACAGACACTATAGATTATCCTCCAGACGCGTATTCCACTCAATTGGAGTAACATATGTTGTGAGTAAACCATCTTTGGCTCTGCTTATAGCGTATTTTGAAGTTCTCTTATAAATGTGTCTGGGTGATGCGTAATCGGAGAGACAAAGTTATATACTGCAGCTACAAGCTACAATATATATATATATATATATATAACATCAAGAAAGAAAAACACAGGTAATCAAGTAGACAAGTTTAAAGCACAAGGTCATAACCATGTAGTTGAAAAGGTGATTGGTATTTTTGATAGTTGTGTCAAATTACCTTATCGTTAAGTGAGGCCCCCTCTTTCTAGCCAACCCTGGAATTAAAATACATACAAAAGCCACAATGTATTTTTTCTTATCATCTCCTTTAATTTTTGTAAATAGAGACTGCTGATAGTTAGATCAAGTCATGTAAAAAAAAAAAAAAAGATGGTTGAGTTGTCTATACTTCGATATCTCATACAAATCACAATTAAGGCACTTGGGTTGCTTATAGGCACTTTCACTCACTAAAGCCAACCATCAACACATACACGAATAGGCTCATTCAATGTTGAAATAAAAAAAAAAAAAAAAAAAAAAACCAGTCTGTGCTGCAGAAAATCAATTGAATAAAGTGCCATTTTGAAAACAAAGGTGTTAGTTATTATAATTAGACTAAAAATTACTTGTGATCCATTATCATGAAGAAAAGAAATAACCAATGCCATTTGGTACCGCCATCATGGATGGTCGGCCTACCTTCTGGTCAATTGTTCAAACGTTTACCGTTAGAAGATAGACCATTTGACGGCATTTGTCTTTAAAATAAGCAGAATACCGCACAGCGTAGTCCATGCCCAAAATAAACCAACAAACAAGAGCCAGCTGGCGCTTTTCTTGCTTATCTTGACTTTTTGATTGAGTTTATTCTTCATCATGAATGTTTCAACTTTTCACAAACCTTTGGCGGACGGTATTGTCACAGTTTGCGTTGTTATTACCCCAGCATTAGCTTTAAATTTACAAGGTCTACTCACAATATACTCGCCGGCGGTAAGACGGTAGGGCCTCAGCTGCATGTGGTAACCTGTGATGACGACAAAAGAAACCTTGATCTATAGCTTGTATAGAACCAAGCAGCGGATTTGGTTCATCGAGCCCCCACCTTCTCATGCTGGAGAATGTGAGCCGAGTAACCTCCAAGGCCAAAATGCAGACTGAAATACGTGAAAATTAACTCAAAAAGACTAGCGAAAGTTGATTGGATAAAAGCTTTTTCGATTATTGGTTTTGATTGAGGCCGTGAGACCAAGTTGTCTATTTTTGCGCCATATGATTGTTTTTCATGGTTACAAACTTGAAGGCACTAGCTTTGTATAATTCTATAGTTATATATGTGCACGATAGCAAAATAACGTGAAAAAATCTTTCAATAAGCGCATTTAGACCTCCCCTATATATTACCTACTACGCCTGAAATTCACGCAGTGGTTGACAACACCTTGTGAACTACTACGGCTTGTTGCCTCGTCGTTTCCTCTTCTCCTTTCTGTCTAATTTCATCTTCATATGTATACGTTTAAAACTGTTTGATCAGAGGAAGTTCTCAGACCTTCATTGCAATGAAAAGAATATCAAGGCTGTGTGCGTTTTTGTGTTTTGGTGCCTTTTTTTGGCCACCATGAAAATCCCTCATATCCAGACCAATTGACAGGAAAAACAAAAGAAATTCTCATCGCATGAAAATATTTTTGCACAATTTAAATCAGCCAATCAAAAACCACTCATCCCAATCCACATAGTTGCGAGCAATCTTAGCTTTGTTTGTGAGATCCACACTTTTTTCTTCAAGAAAAAACCAAAAAAAAAAAAAAAAAAAAAAAAAATTTAGCCGTACCTGAGAGTCTTGTCGGCCACCCCAGTCCATATGTCACTCATTCTCACTACGTTCTTGATTCCTATATAAACACCGGCCATGTCTACCAAATGATCCTTTCTTTACCCTTTGTCTCACACTCCTTTTAGTTCAGTTTGTTCAACTACCTTTCCACCGGCGCAAATCAACTTTACCGTTACGCCTAGCCCCCTCCCCCTTCTCATGTCTGAATTTCAAGATCTTGAAAAGAACGCCCCGGGCTCAAGGGTTCGCATCGCTGAGGATGCCCGTGGCAGAGCTGTTGGCGCTGGTGCCCAGCGCAACGAGCTGATTCGCTCCCGCTCCAGATCCAGAGTTCGCGAACCTGAGGTCGTCCTTCCTACTATTTTCAGAACCGTTTCCTACGGTGTCGACGAAAAGATTCAGGAGCGTGAGCAGAAAAAGGCCAAGGCTTCTGACCTGTTCCAGTCCAAGACTACCCAAAAGACTGTTGAGGCTATTCTCGAAACTGAATGGCACGCCTTGACCTCGGAGCAGGTCTGCAGAGAATTCCAAATGAAGTACGACTTTGGCTTGACTTCTACTCAGGTTCAAGAAAACATCAAGAAATACGGTGTCAATGCCCACTCCCCTCCTCCCAATCGTCTCCTTCACAAAATTTTCATGTACTGCTTTGGTGGGTTTGGAAGTTTGCTCATGGTTGGTGGTATCCTTTGTTGTGTTGCCTGGAAGCCTCTGGGTAATCCCAACCCTGCTGCCGCCAACTTGGCCCTTGGTGTCGTTCTGTTCTTGGTCTTCTTTATCCAGGCCGGCTTTAACGCCTGGCAGGATTACTCGTCTACTCAGGTCATGGCCTCCATTTCCAGCATGGTTCCCGAAAACACTCTGGTCATTCGTGACGGCCAGAAGAAGGAGATCCCCACGACTGAACTTGTGCCTGGTGACCGTATCACCATCAAGGCCGGTAACAAGGTCCCTGCTGACACCAGAATCATGGAGGCTTCCAACGACCTCAAGTTTGACCAGTCCATTCTCACCGGTGAGTCCAAGCCAATTGAAGGTTTGGCTGCTCCTGAGGCCTTTGGATCAAACTACCTCGAGGCCAACTGCATTGCTTTGCAGAGTTCATACTGCATGAGCGGTACTGCTCATGGTGTGGTTGTGACTACTGGTGACAACACCGTCTTTGGTAGCATTGCCAAGATGTCGTCTGCTCCCAAGCGTGGTCTCACTCCCATCCAGTGGGAAATCATGCGCTTTGTCATTATGGTTGTCGCGGTTGTTGTTGTTTTGATTATCGCCGTTGTTATCGTTTGGTATGTCAAGAACTCCCTTACGTACTCATCTTTTTTGCTAACATTTTTAGGGCTGCTTGGTTGAGAAAGGATCACCCCGAGTGGATCAGTGTCCAGACCCTTATTGTCGACTGTGTCAGTGTTGCTGTTGCTTTCATCCCCGAAGGACTCCCCATTGCTTTAACTACTTGCTTGACCATTACGGCAGCTGCCATGAGAAAGCACAATGTCCTTTGTAAGAGTTTGTCTGTCGTTGAAACCCTGGGCTCTGTTAGCGTCATCTGCACTGACAAGACTGGTACCCTTACCAAGAACAAGATGATGGTCACCAGTTTTTCCGTTGGAAGCAAACCCTTTGAAATTGACTCTATCCAAACTGTCAAGCAAAACATTGAAAAGCCTACTCAAACCTCTTTGGAGCAGCTCCACTCTGTGGCTGGCCTCTGTAACGCTGCCGAGTTTGCCGAGTCCAAGCCTGGTGAGAGTGAGCGCACTATCCTTGGTGACGCCACTGATCAGGCCTCGCTAAGATTTGCTGAGACCATTGCCCCTGTCAATGAAACCAGATCTTTGTGGAACATTGTCTATGAGCTTGCTTTCAACTCCAAGAACAAGTACATGATCCGTCTGCTTGAACATAAGAGCGCTCCTGGCGATTTGACGATGATGGTCAAGGGTGCTCCTGATGTGCTTCTCCCCAAGTGTGGATACTACATGGACGAGCAAAATGATATTCATCCCTTGACTACTCAGAAGCTTGATGAGGTGATTGATTTGCAACGCAAGTGGTCTTTGGAGGGTAAGCGTGTTATTCTGCTTACTCGCAGAGCTGTTGACCGTTCATCCCTTAACTTGACCAACGTCCAGACCACTGCGTTTGCTGTGTCCATTGCTGAAAAGCTCGAGGAGAATCAAATGGTTTTGGTTGGTTTGCTTGGTATCAGCGATCCACTCAAGGAAGAGATTCCCGACGTTATTTCTACTCTTCATGATGCTTCCATTCGTGTGTTTATGGTCACTGGTGATTATGAGCTTACTGCTGTTTCCATTGCTCGCCAGTGTGGACTTGTTACTTCCAGAGTTGAAGATGTTGATAACGTTACCAACCTTGATCCTGCTTTTCCCATTGAGAAGCGTGGCCTCATTCCCGCTACCAACATTATCGATAGAGCCATTGTCATTAGTGGCCCTGAGATTCTCAAGATGAACGACAACCAGTGGGAGCACATGGCTTTGTACAAGGAGATTGTGTTTGCTCGTACCACCCCTGAGCAGAAGCTCAGAATTGTCAAGGAGTTCCAGTGCCGCAAGCATATTGTTGGTATGACCGGTGACGGTATCAACGATGCCCCCTCTTTGAAGGCCGCCGATGTCGGTATTGCCATGGGTAACGGTTCAGATGTTGCTATCGAAGCCTCTGACTTGGTTCTGTTGGATTCCTTTGCCTCTATCGTCCAGGCCCTCAAGTACGGAAGATTGGTGTTTGACAATCTCAAGAAGACCATTATTTACCTGATTCCTGCCGGTACCTACAGTGAACTGTTTCCCATTTTGCTCAACATTTTCATTGGTGTTCCCCAGGTTTTGTCTTCTTTCCTCATGATTATCATTTGCTGTCTGACTGATTGTGGTGGCGCCATCACCATGGCCTACGAAGCTCCCGAGAGCAACTTGCTCACTCGTAAGCCTCGTTCCATCAGCGGTGAGCGTTTGGTCAACACCAACCTTTTGATTCATTCTTACTTTATTCTGGGAACTATCGAGTGTTTGTGTTCCATGGCCATGGCTTTCTGGTACTTTGAAAGAAACGGCATCAAGTTCTCTGTCATTGCTCTCTCCTTTGGAAGTCTCCCTGACTCCATTGACCCTGATTTCTTTGCCCTTGTTTCTAACCGTGCCTCTTCTATCTACTTTGTGACTTTGGTTGTCATGCAGATTTTCAATCTGATGGCCACGAGAACCAGATTCCTTAGCATTTTCCAGCATCCTCCAATCTTCAACAAGGAAACCTCCAACAAGCTCCAGTTCGTTGCCATTATTTTTGCCATTGCCGTTGTCTTCTTTTTCAACTACATTCCTTGGTTCCAGAAGATTCTCTTGACCGAGACCATCCCCGTCGAGTACTTCTTCATTCCCATTGGATTTGGTATGTTCTTGCTCTGCTTTGATGAGTTGAGAAAGTACGCTGTCCGCACTTACCCCAAGTCCTTGGTTGCCAAGCTTGCCTGGTAGTTATGTTTTTAGCACTGTTTTACTATATCCCTTTCAAGTGTTTTATTAGAGTATTTCATGAATATAATTTTATTGTTTTTTTTACCTTGAATTCTTAAAATTGTCAAGCATATACTCAAAACAGGGTCTACACAGTATCATGTAGTGCATCATCTTTGTGTCTCCCAATTGACTTGGCTACGTCAAATGCTGCAGACAGCCGTGGTTTCTGCAGCCTACAGTGAGTGAAATCTCCCTGTATTGCCTCATTAAGACTTTTAAATGCCTTTATCAAGGTTTAGGAACATTAAAGAACTCTAGATTGCTCCCTATACAGTGTAAAGGCGCCTAACTCTAAAGTACAATTCAAGCTTCCAGTCTATTCTAATACGGACTGCCACTTTTACAAAACTAAAAGAATTTTGGTGCCTTGGTATGAACACAGCTGAGTATGAATCAGATGGCTGAGTGGCTTCAACTTTGAACTGTTCACACCAAGTCTTGGCCCTATTTGTACTAAAGCATCAACTTTCTGGTCCATTCTTCAATTTCACATCTTGCCTTTGGGTAAGTCACGAAGCAACCATCTTCCCACTTTTCAATAAAGGGCCGTATTTCAGTGACTCTCCCAAGGAATCCACTGGGCTAAACAGTGGGCAAAGCGAAGCCACAGACTTGCGCATGTCAAGTCTGGGCATCTCAAGGCAGGTTGTGTCGAGTAAACAGTTGGATACCAGAAATGGATCTTTTTGCGGTGCATGCCCAACATTGGCATACCGAAAAATGGTTCAATCCGCGACATTGCGACGTAGAGTGCAGAAATAAACTCGAAGAAATGGACCATGGCCTGACGGTATTATTATACTTTGCAAGATATGCCTAGCAAACATTGTGTGTAACTACTAAATTTTACTACAGACAAACTGATGGCAAACGGCCAAGAAAGCCCCTAACCAGGCAACATTAGTAATCTCTGCCTCGCGATTTGAGGGCTATGGACCATCAAGTTTGCCTTGAAAGAGCACATGTTTCCTTGGTGCAGTCAATTGTGTCGGAAGTATTTGGCGACGTAAGGTTACAAACTAACTCGGGCTGGATGTGATCAAAGGAGCTTCAGCGCAAAAAAGCTAATCATTGAAACTTTAGGGTACGTTGATAATAGTACCCAAGCAATAAGTGGCTTAAAGGTGTTCATAGTTCAATATATATACTAATTGTGTGGGTGAGGCGGGAGACTAGCTACCAGCTCTGACATCCCCCAGGCTGCTTGGAGCCCCGTGGAGCTGTCGCCCTTTGCACTGGCTTGAGAAACTGGGGATGGAAATTATCGAAACTAAACTTTGCATCCATCGTGCTCAGAAGGTCATACCTCGGTTGCGGAAATCGAGCCAGAGAACCTGATCCCAGTAATCTGGAAAGGACCGTCCCAGTTCGACTGAAGCTTGGGGAGCTTCCACAACACCGCCAGGTCCACCTACCCGTGCGGCCGACCAACGGCTTGCAAACCAGGCCTCCAACCTCGTACGTCGTCAAAGGCGCGGCGGCCATTCGAGGCACATTCTTATAAACAATGTTACTCATGGCCTTGAGTCTCGCCCGGAAGAGTGTCGCAGGTTAGCGCTAGTAGTGTAATTGACTGAGGGCCATACATCCCGATAATGGGTCCCGCGATCGCGCCAGTGGTCTTGCCTTTGAAAAACAATTGAGGGCCGTAGACGTATTCCAGGCAAGCGCCCAAATTCACTATCGAGTCTTCGCCGATATTGAAGCCCACCTCGTCAGGGGCCACAGGGTCGAAGTGACGTGTGATGGAAAACCGACCTTGCGGTCAGTGTACCAAAATACAATATAGCCGTACCTATTGCAGTCGAGGCATTGGACATGCCCGCTTCGAGTTGCACTGACGCAAGTAAACTCAAGCGCCGAAAAAGAGGCATCCCTACCAGCGTAGTGTTACGAGCTAGAAAAGAAGCAAGCAACCAATTCAGCATCACCTATCGTGATGGGGGTGCGAGTCTTGATCTTGGTCTGGGTCGCTGGATTCTGAATTATCAAATTGGCCGGGTCATCATCACTGAAAGCTTCCATGATCTTCGCAAATTCAGTACCAGCTAGCTGGAACGAGGCCAGGGAGGGGTGGCACCACTCTGACCTCGCCGTTCTTAACACGTTTGGCATATGAAGGAGGCGCCGAGGAATTCCCTTTGCCGCTTCCACGATTGCGGTTGCGGTTGGAGTTACTCGGCTTAGGCTTGGCGGACGGGCTGGCCGCAGCGACTGGATAATTTTCCATTGCGCGTAGTGTACAACCCTGCTTCTGCAAGGCATCATTTGAATAATGGAGAAGCATGTTTTTCCCACGGCCTTCCATTGTGTCCACTCATCCTGGGGGAAAGCCCTGAACTTTTGCATCACGCGAGCGTTTCAAGTGGCAGACTACAGAATCTGCATCCTCGGGGCAAGCTCCCCCAGATTTGCAGCGGACCGCAAGTGCTGAGAAAGCCACTCCTCTCAGAGGAATCAATGCGAAAAGTACTGATCAGTTGTCTATTCACTCCGCATAGGTAGCCAGATGGTCCAAACCTAAGAGGATGCGAGCACCCATGATAGTAGGATAGTCTGCATGGTCTCTTCAGAGACTTGACCGCTTCTTCAACCTCGATAAGGAAGAGACGAACATTTCTAGGGTCCCCAGCGCCTCGGACGTGCTTAGCGGACGGAATCAGTTTATAGACGCTATCTGTCTTCACTTCGTTAGTGGGAGACTGAATTATCCTGAGCTTGGACCGGAACTATATCCTAGCTGGTGGTAGAACCTTACAGTATCTACAGCAATCCTCACTACGCTTATCTCGGGAATTCTCATCGTGGTGGCGCTCCGCGATTACTACGGGCGCGGTCAGAGTCGCTTCGACGAGTGACTGCGACCCTTGAGTAGGTCACCCTTATCACCTGTGTTAGACTGCTGCAACCTCTGTAAAGCCAAGCGCTTTGGCTGCGGCCAAATCTGACATTGAGCGGGTTATCGGACCAGTGCGTAAAAGGTGCGTTATCACCTGGTGTTGCTATGTCGGGTTGATAATAGTTCTCAAGAAAGAATGTGCGCAATAATCCTGTAGGATCATGGAGAGCAATCAGTCGATCCAAGCCACTATGACAGTCCCTATTGCCCTTGCTGGAAAGCCAAAGCCTCTAAGATTCTATAAAACTCTGGCAATCAATCCAAAGTAGAAACTGATAGTTGTAAGCTCAGTCTCTGCTCCGTGATGTCATTCAGGGCAAGGGTGTAGTGGTGAGCATAAACCTTACCTTAGCATTAAGCTTCATTATTTATTGGCTTCCACAACCAGTTGACACTTCTTCTCAGCAACCAACAATGACCGGCAGCAGTAAGATCACCACAGCTCAGCATGTGGAGGAGTTTCTCTCCAAGTACGACGATTTCTTGTTTGACTGCGATGGCGTTCTCTGGTCAGGCTCCCGTCTTCTCCCCAGTGTCGTCGAGACCTTGGATTTGTTGAGATCTCGTGGAAAGCGTCTCATCTTTGTCACCAACAACTCAACGAAGTCTCGCAAAGCCTACACCAGCAAATTTGCAAAGTTTGGTATTACTGTCACTGAGGACGAGGTCTTTGGTTCTTCCTATTCTGCTGCCGTCTACCTAAAGGATGTGATTTCATTTCCCAAAGACAAGAAGGTTTTGATTGTGGGCGAAAAGGGTATGGAGGAAGAGCTTGAAAACGCTGGAATTAACTTTGTGGGCGGTACTGATCCTGCTTTACGAAAGGTGGATCCCGCTGAGGCTGACCTTGATGCTCTTGAGTATGACCCTAGCATTGGAGCTGTGCTGTGCGGACTGGATTTGAAGATCACTTACCTCAAGATTGCTAACGCGCTTGTTCAAATCCAAAACAAGAACACGCTATTTTTGGCTACAAATCTTGACTCTACATTTCCTACTCACGGCAAACTTCTTCCCGGTGCTGGAACTATTGTTAGCACTCTGAGAACCTCGTCAGGAAGGGAGCCCATTGCCCTTGGCAAACCCTCGCAAGCCATGATGGACTGTATTAAAGCCAAGTTCAAATTCAATCCCGAGAGAGCATGTATGATTGGCGACAGACTGAATACTGACATGGTGTTTGGTGTTGAAGGTGGACTAGGCACTTTGATGGTCCTCAGTGGAGTTGAGAAGGAAGAAAACATTTTTCCTGAAAACAAACCTTTGGTTCAGCCCAAATACTACATTGACAAGCTGGGCTCCTTATTTGAGTATCTTCAGTGACGAGGGGCGAGATTAATAGATTATAGATGCAAATAGAAATGAATTGGCCTACTTGAAGAACTCATATTCGGGTGAATACTAAAAGGATTTGTCATTTCTAACCTTTTTTCCATGACGGAGCAGATTTGATTTGAAACAATCGCCAAGATCAGCCCTACTCTGCACGCTATTTGTCCAAGTTCCGTACTTCAATATTATTTTGCAGTGAGCAAAAGAGATAATCAAAAAGGGCCTGATAATCAGGAGGAGTTGAAACTATACTCAGCTTTCCCATATCCTACAACGCCATTTAAGTTGAGCTCATTCACTCAGGATTTTTCAAAGACATTTATACTTGTAAACTAGTTGATCTTGATCAAGTTAAATTCCGAGCTCATTTTTGAACGTTGGAAACACAAAAATGGCGGAAGTCAATATGTCAGAGGAATCCTGAAAGAACGAAATTGTGCCTGGACGTGAATTCAGGGTCAACAAGAGATAAGACCAGCAGTGGAAAGGCCCTGACTGTCTCTTCAGGGGGAGGAGTGTAGCCAAAGATTCTATAGTTTCCTCAACACGCGTTCAGTCGCGCAAAATAGACGCGCTCTTTGATCCCAACATCTTTTCCATCAAAATTTTATGAAAAACCAAACATAATATCCCCGTTTGATATTTAGATGACACAGAGCAGATTCTTTGCAATGGACAACATGTTTAAAGCACATGTATATATGTGCATAGAGCCTGGTATTGAAGCTAATGCATATTTGAGCATAAAGTCTGAATATCCTGAATTCATATATATGACCTTAGCTAGTCATATTCTTTCTATTCGGTACTTTCCTAGAAGATACTTAATTATGTTTTATTCTTCCATATTTTTCTACATAAATGGCTAGAAGACTTTTCACTGAAACTCTTCTTTCTTTCTCTCTTTAATCAACATTGGGATCTGCTACTAAGGCACTTTATGTTGAAGCCAATATTTGTGTCAGTACAAAAGACCATGCCTCCTACTACAATACTCATGAACTTAACTGCTACACATACGGCACTTTTATATATGACTAAATAGTATTTTATCTATATAATAAGAAGTTTTACCTTCTGAAAAACTTTTCTCTTCTTTAGAGCGGGTTAGAGCGGGTTAGAGCGGGTTAGAGCGGGTTAGAGCGGGTTAGAGCGGGTTAGAGCGGGTTAGAGCGGGTTAGAGCGGGTTAGAGCGGGTT
>JAKTUH010000207.1:0-17301 GCA_030556585.1 Geotrichum carabidarum
CATAGTTGAGTGCAGTTGGCGGCGCTGCTTATAAAGAGAGAGAAAAAAAAAAAATACCTTAAATTTGGGTTATGTGGGGTCGGCGGGTGCCATGTTATTCCATGCTAATAATAAAATAAAAATGCATGCAAAAAAAGTTTATCGGTGCTTTGGAGGGTTTGGTGGACTCCCGAGGCCCAACTCTTGAAAAAGCCACCTCCCAGTGGACTTATGCTAACAAATATCAAAACTCCCGAGCTAGCAAGAGACTATAGTCTTAGTATCTTTCTTTTATAGATTAAACAAACATTTTATAAAGCTGTGATGGTTGGTGTTGGTGCATTAACTCCATGAATTTTTTTTTTTTTTTTTTTTTTTTTTTTTTTTTTTTTTTTTTTTTTTTTTTTTTTTTTTTTTTTTTTTTTTTTTTTTTTTTTTTTTTTTTTTTTTTTTTTTTTTTTTTTTTTTTTTTTTTTTTCATTTTCATGATATCATGGTCACAAGACCAGACACTTGCGGTTGTCGATCTGCCATCTCTCTATAGAACTTTAAAAGTCTCCAGCAATAAGCATCTCTTATTCCTTAGATCTAAAACAGTCAAAATTTCCACACACAGCACACAGGTTTTCTCCATAATACACATCCACCACTACTCCCCAAAATTATTTTAAACTACTTGGAGATAGAAAGGAATAGACAGACGATGAAAAAAAAAAAAAAGAATACATGATCCAACCCAGGATCGAACTGGGGACCTTCTGCGTGTAAAGCAAACGTCATGACCGACTAGACCATTAGACCATTTTTTCACATTTTTTTCTCAAAAAATGGAATTTTATATCAAATAGATAATTACTGCCTGTAAATTGAAGCATTTTTTGTCCATATTGGTGGAATTTTAGAGTTAATTTGGGTCAAAATTAAAGAGAAACTTTGGTTTGATTGGATGGTGAGTTTGTAGCGTTGAAAAATGGGCCTGGTTGGCGAAAGTTCAATTTTAACTTTTTTGTACCTAGGCACCAACTGTCCAAGCTCACTTACTGTTGTTGTCTGTCAATCAGATAGATAGATAATCAATTTAACGTCCTATGTTATAAACATCGAAGAAGACATATTCTAGATACTGGTCTGATACAGGCGATATTACTAAGTAACGCAATGTCACGGCTTTAAAAATTCTCAGGCAGGCAATAGCGCTAGATTTCTCATGGATTTGATCCATGCACAGAGGGAAACCAACCTACTACCAGGACACACCAATAGCGTCAGCAAGCTGGAGAAAACCGTTGTGAGCTTCCCATGTCTGTCAATCAGACCAATACATAGAAAATGACTTCTTCGATGTTTATTACGTAGGAGGTTGAATTGATTATATCACTACTACTACTGTCCAAGCTCACCTCTTGATAAATCTTTTATTGTTAGGGTAATTATTGTATCAGCATTCGACACATATGAATTTTCCATCAGGGTTGAGTGACAGATTAATACAATCGCGGGGATCCTGCAATTGCTTGAAGTTCAAAATTGAACTTGATTAAAGCGGAATTATCATTATTTAATTGAAATTAGATATTCACATTACAATTAAATGTTAATATTAATTGCCTTTATTTAAGTAAGAAAACGCAGGGCAAGATCACAAGTGTAGCCTGTCTTCATGATATGTGATGAGAAACAACTTTCGCGAATAGTTAAGGCTAGACGTTTAAATAACCTACACTATCAAAAAGCACTTGCTATTAGAGGACTTAAAAATGTTTCAATTAGCTTGCTTTTAAAGAATTCATCATTTCCAAAGAGTTGACTTTATGAGGTATCATTTTTGCAGGTTAGTTTACTAACCAGTTCATAAGATACAGATTCAGTGAATGCAAGTTTTGAAAACTGATTGAGCTGGACTTGCTTTCCTACTTGGAACTTCTTGATTTGATTGGAGAAAATTCTAATGAAAGCTACAGTTCTTACGGTTTAATCATTTTATACACCTTGGATCACCTTTGTCAGACCTTGAATATGAGATCAAATACAAAATAGCTAGAGCTCTGTACTTAGCTTTCCACTTATTAGGTTTTCTCGGTAATTTAATATACTGCGAATATCTAAATCATCGATATAAAATAATCTCAAGTCTATCTCCAGATTTGCTGCAAATTTACCATGACTTTGATCTGGTCTTTCCTACTTGTAACGATGCCAACCCTGTTTTTGTGACTGTGTATTATCACTATTGCTGGTTTTGTAGCCATATTCCGGTACATTCTGTAACTATGCTCCACTACTATAAACTCCTTGTATATCACTGAGGAACATTGTGGAAAAAACTCGTACAAAACCACCACCAAACAACAACAACAGGAAGTTACACCTTCCCATCTACCACTCTTTCGTCATCAAATCACCACAATGGCCCTTAAGCGTATCAACAAGGAACTGGCTGATCTCGGCATGTAAGTACTTTAGATTTTTTGGATTTGCATGTATTATTCATTTTGCTAATTTGGTTTAGTGATCCCCCCTCCTCTTGCTCTGCAGGACCCATCAACGATGACCTCTTCCGCTGGCAGGCCACCATCATGGGCCCCTCTGATAGCCCTTATGCCAACGGCGTGTTTTTTCTGTCTATCCAATTCCCTACAGACTACCCCTTCAAGCCCCCAAAGGTCAGCTTCACCACCAAGATCTACCACCCCAATATCAACTCCAACGGAAGCATCTGTCTCGATATCCTCAAGGACCAGTGGTCTCCTGCTCTGACTATCTCAAAGGTTTTGCTCAGCATCTGCTCGCTTTTGACCGACCCCAATCCGGATGATCCCCTGGTCCCTGAAATTGCCCATGTGTACAAGACTGACAGAGCCCGATATGAGTCTACTGCTAGAGAATGGACTAGAAAATATGCCATTTAGAATTCTATAGTCATGTCACTGTATCAGTTAGAATATTAAGCATAGATTATACTAGTCATCATCATCAGAGTGTTCGTGGAATGCTCATTATGTAAAAGTCTCCAAATTTCTCTGCATTACTTCCCTTTTTTGAATTTCAACAGTGTACAGCATTGCTAGATTAGTGACACGGAACGGTCTTCCTCTCAGCACGTCCCACACTCTGACATTGCCGTTCTATTTCTGTATTAATTCTACTCTGTTACACTTGGTCTACTAATCCCATTGGATTTTTCACCCATGTATAACTACCCTGGCCAGCAGCCTATACCTCAGCAGCAGACTGGTTATGCCCAGCCAGCTCAACAGGGCCAAGCCACAGGTTTCAACCAGCCTATGATGGCACCCAATGCCACCGGCTATGGAATGCCTCAGCAACAGATTGCTCAGTCTACAGGCTATAACCAGCAGCAGTACATGGGCCAGCAAATGACTGGTGCTAATCTTTCAATGGGGATGCTGCAGGGCGCTCCGCCTCCCGTTCCCGCCATACCCCAGCAGTATATGAATGTAGCCAGCAGCACTCCAAGTCAGCCTACACCCTCTAGTGATACTCAAGCTAGACCGAATGCTGGAAACCATGTTACCATTCCACCAGGTATGTTGGGTGCGCTTCAAATCTATGCAGGAAGCCACATGCTACCCCATTTTTTTTCAAACGGCGATTTACTAACTGCACCAAGTTCCTTTATCGTTTATTTCTGCTCAAGAGAAGGCTAATTATGAGCAATTGTTCAAATCCAAGGTGGCTCCTAAAGAGCAAGCACTGTCAGGTATTCATACCCGCTGGTTCCTTTATAGTACGTCTTACTAATGTCCAATAGGCCCCACGGCACGAGATATTCTCATGATGTCCAATCTGCCGGCACAGACTCTCGGTGATATCTGGCAGCTTGCCGATACCACCAAGTCAGGGTCCCTTGTATTCCCTGAATTTGCGCTTGCCATGTATCTTTGCTCGTCGGCACTCAAGGGCTCACCCGTGCCTCAGACACTCCCACAGAATATCAAGAGCGAAGTCGAAAAGGGTGTAGATTGGATTGCATTCAACATGCCAGAGAATACTTCTACCACTAGCTTGCCAGCTCCAGGAGTAACAAGCAGCATTGGTGCTCCTGCTACTAACTCTTCAGTGGCTAGTCTACCTCAACAACCACCTCAACAACCACAGTCGACCTATGGGGGCCCTTCTCAGGTTACTACTGGATTTGCTCAGCCATCTCAGACTTTATTGCAGGGAAGCGCGTCTTCATTTCAGCCGACAGCTAATTCTAATCAGCCTTCTCAGCAACCCATTCTAAATCAACAAGCTGGTGTTCAACAGACTTCACTAGCACAACAAGTTACCGGCTATACACCTACTCTCCAAGCCCAGTCTACGGGTTATACCCCTACACTTCAAGCTGAGACAACTGGATACACACCTACAATTCAAGCTCAGACTACAGGATATACACCTACAATTCAGGCTCAGACGACAGGATATACTCCTACAATCCAAGCCCAGACGACAGGTTACACACCTAAAATTCAAGCTCAAACAACTGGTTACACTTCCACAGTTCAAGCTCAAACGACAGGCTACACCCCTACAATTCAGGCTCAATTAACAGGGTACACTCCAACCTTGCAAGCGCAATCCACCGGATACACGCCTGCATTGACATCTCAGTCTACTGGATATGCTCCAATCACTACTCAAGCTACGGGATATGCTCCTTCTCTACAGGCTCAGCCTACTGGCCGCCCTGGAGAATGGGGATTCATCAATACTCCAGGCGGTGGTCTTCCTGGTTTGGACAAATTTCAGTCTCGCTTCATGCCTCAACCAGGTCAGCAAACATTTACCTCGACTGCGCTTGAGGGCAATGCTAAGGTTGAATGGGCCATCACCAAGGACGAGAAAAAAGTCTATGACAAGATTTTTGCTGAGTGGGACAAGGAAAGAAAAGGAACCATGGCTGGAGATGTGGCCATCAAGGTTCTTACCCAGAGTGGTTTGTCACAGAAAGACTTGGAGAGCATTTGGACTTTGTCAGATCCTGGTAACAAGGGTAAGCTTGACCGAGACGAGTTTGCAGTTGCAATGCATTTGATTTATAGACGCCTCAATAATTATCCCATACCAGCTCGTCTTCCCCCAGAGCTGATTCCGCCATCCTCGCAAAATTTCTCAGACTCGGTTTCTCAGGTCAAGTCTTACTTGCGGACTAGTTCAGTTTCGAGTGAGTCGACTTCGGTTAGTTACATGAAGAACAGATCGTTCAAGACTCAAACGAATCAAACAATCAAGAAAGATGCCACCGTATTCAAGAACAATGATGACGAGATGGTGTACCGCTCTAGTGCCCGCCATCGATCGTCACGAAACAAGCAGGAAAGCAAATCAGATGAGAAATCTGAAAAGTCAAAGGCGGTCAACAACATGTCACTTGCTGAGCTTCGTAAGCTGGTTCATGAGAAACAGATTCTTTTGGATGCAATTGATGCGAAAGACGAAGAAGAGTTTGATAATGTCAGGGATATCGAAGACAAGGACGTGCAAACTATAGACACACTTAAAGCCAAGATTTTGGCAGTTCAGAAGGACATTAATACGTATCCGCCTTTGCCAATCACTGACAAGAAGGACCAGGAGCGGACTCTTTATGCGCAACGTTCGAAGATTTCTAAATTGGCCGAAGCAATGCGAGCTACAGAATCTGAAATTGCGTCTCTCAAGTTGCAGCTGTTCAGAGCTAATGCCGAGAAGGCAAACCCCGGATCAACCATTATTGGCACTGGCCCTGGCGGTGCTATTACAGACTCTGATCGTCGCAAAGCCAAGAGCAGAGCCTTGCTCAAGGCCCGCATGGCTTCACTTACCGGGAAAGGATCTGCTGAGAGTAGTATGAGTTTTGAAGAGTTTGAAGCTGCATTTGCAAAGGAGTCAGAAAATATCAGCAAAGACAAGGAGCAGCTCGATCAGACTATGCGTGACATTGAAGAGTCGTCTGCACAAATTGTGCGGGATGCTGAAGGCTCCTTGCGAGGTAACGGGCCAAGCCTGGCCGACTTTGGCGAGACTAACCCTGATCGTGAGGTCAACCGATGGGAAGAAGCTATTGGTGTAGAGGATGATGTTAAGGACTTGATTTACAGTCTTAAGCGTCTCGCGCCTTACTCAGGACCCATGCCGACGCCTGTTGCTAAGAAACCTTTGCCCGCTACAGGTTCTAGTCCCTTGTTTGCGTCCTCTTCCGTTTTGAGCTCGCCGGTGCCTGCGGCTAGGTCGCCACTGTCTGTCAGTTCCGCGCGGTCTACAGACTCGATCTCTAGACCAGAAAACGCGGCATCTTCAAAACCATCTACTGCTGTTCACCGCACACCTGCCGAGCGTGCTGCGTATATCAAGGCAGAGGCCAAGCGCCGTATGGATGAGCGACTGGCTGCCATGGGAATTTCAAGACCTTCTGCCAAGAAAGACTCATCAGCTACTGAATCACCTCAAGTGAGGTCTCCATCAGTCTCTTCAATTGCGTCATCGACAGCTTCCGTTCCAACAACTCCGATTGTTAGCAACCCTCCCGTGGTCACCCCTTCCCCTGTTGTGGCTCCTGTTCCTATTGCGCCAGAGCCTGTTGCACCAGCCGCACCTGTGACAGCTGAAGAAGACTCTGATTCTGATTCAGGCTCTGATCTGTCTTCTAGTGACGACGACGACGACGAAGAGGAATTCAAAATCATGCTCCAAAAGCGTGCTGTTGAAGAAGCCAAGCTCAAGAAGCTGCGAGAAGACAAGGCCGCGCGCAAGGCTGAAGACGCCGCTGCCGCCGCCGCCGCCACTGCTGCTACCTCTAGCAAATCCGACGAAAAGGAAATCAAGAAACAGCAAAAAGAGCAGCAAATGGCAGCGCTGAGAGCTCAAATGGAAGCCATGAGAGCAGAACAAGCCAAGCTGGATGAGTCTGATAGCGGCAGTGACGAAGATGAGGAAGTGCCCATTGCCCAACCTACACCGCAATCGGCCAAGGTGCCTGATTTCAGTGGTCCTCCGCCTGCTGCTGCCAACAACAACCCTTTCTTGCGCAACAAGGCAGCCGCTGATGCAGCTCCGGTTGAAGGAGGCGCTGCGCCGGCTGAAGCCAATGCGTTTGCATCCATGCTGTTTGGAACTATGGGGTCTGAAGCTCCTCCCAGCTAGAGCAGATTTAAACGAGCTTCTGTTACACACTCATACACACTGGAAACGCACCATAAGACAGTTACATGTTTTGTTTGATTGTATTAGGCAATCTAGGTTGAGCTTGGTAAATTCATTTGCCTTCTTTCATTGATTAGTTCCATTGTAATTTGGTTTTTAAATAAATAATAATAATGAATTTTAGATGCAAACTAATAACAGATGATTAATTTTTCTCATGATCTCAGTCTGTCAACATCCACAGAGCCACCCGTATATCTGAATCTTTCTAATCTGACAGAGGCTGTCACTGCCGACTCGACCCGATTATGGGATGCGACTGGGGTCACCTGCAGTACAGATGCTTTTGAAACTTCCATAAACGCAGGACTGCAAGGAGTACCAAAGCTTGCGCCAATTGATTCTCTTACTCTTTTAGTGGCTCGCTTCGACGGACTCGTCTCGTTCTCATCTGCCGCCTGCTGTAGTTTAATATCTGCCTCTGCCTGCCTTTTCAGCCGCAGCTTCTGCGCAGACACCTTTTTCGGCGTTTCTATTTCATACACATCACTTGAATCAGACGAATCGTAGCCCGCAAACGTCGGGGTTACTGCTCCTGGCGGAGTTATAATCTGTTTTGGGGTCGTGCTATTTCGAACTGGGGTCTTGGCCGGTGGCTTGTGTTGATATGCAAATCTGTTCAGGTTTGGTTTGGACCTTCGGGCTGGCGTCATTTGGCTGTCATCTATGTTTTCCTTCTCGGCCTCTTCAAAATCGCTGTCGGCTTCGCTAAAATCAGAGATAGATAACTCATCTCCTGCTTGTAATGTCTGTGTATCTGCATTGATGATTTCTGGAGTTTTCACAGCGGCGAAGAACTTGCTCATGAATGATGACGTCGATGATGCTGCTGGAGACCTGGTCTTTTGGCTCGGTGTCTCTGGCTGATCAAAAAGTTTGCTAGCTCGCTTGGCTACTAGAGATCGATTATGATGGTCCGTATTGCTATTTCCTGTATTTAGCAAAGTCGCTAACGGCTTTGCCGGCTGTTTCAGAGAATACCTGGTTGGCCCGGACGTTCCCAATGTAGGAGAAGAAGGCGATTGGCTTGCCTTTTTGAAAAAGGATGTTATTTTCATGTTGGACCCTGGCGCAGGCGTGACAGGAAAACTAGCTGATTGCGTCGCAACTGCCGGCAACGTACTTCTAAAAGAAAAAGGCTGCTTTGTAAATGGATCCAATACGCCTAATGCAATCCCTTCGGCGATTTTTGGCTCCATATCACGACCAATGTACTCCAGAGTTTCTAGTGCCAAATCCATGTTGGCTTCATTGAGCATGATCAACTTTCGTTCCTTTAAACAGAAAACTCTTTGATGCAAAAAAGTCAACTCGGCCTGTTCAAAAACCTGCTCAAAATCAGCCGGAACATTAAAGCCTTCGTACTTGATCCCCCGCAGCGCACGCTCGGCCGTTGTGTACTTTCTCAAAAACCGATGCGCAACTTTTAGTCCAACTTTTGGAATTCCGTCAGAGTAGTCGCACCCTGAAAAAATAGCCATGGCTCGAAACTGGGCATCCGTCAAGTCTGTTAAAACCAAGTCCGTACATCTTGCAATGTTTTTTCGAGCCACCACCACGCATTCTCCAGTGTCTGACATTTTGGTGATCAAAACCTGAGCGCCAAAAATTAAAAGATCCGAGTCCTCTGAAATGACTGCAGAAATGTAATTGTTTTTCTCCAGGTGCACTAGCTGAGCATCAGCTTCGTAAGGGGCCACCACGTATTTGACTTTTTCTTGCTTGAGAGTTTCAATCAATTGAGCAACCATTTTTGGTGTAATATCAATGGACTTTTGAAAAAAATCTTGCGCCTGCTTGCGTTCACCTCGCTTGACAGCTAACAGTCCCTGCGCGCGGGCTTGTCTTCGAGCTCTAGAAATGGTTAGCAGCGGAACAACCTAAAGACGACAGCCATACTTTTCTCTCTCTTTTTCTACATTCGCCTTGGTGGGCAAGAAGTCGCCATCAAAGACCATGTATGGCTCAACTCCATAATGCCTTAGCATCTTGATTCGTTTCAAGCAGTACTCCAGATGTCGTGTTGTGGGCTTATTAAATGCCAGATCCCAGGAGCAGGAAATAGCTCCCTTGTGAAGCCAGGAGTACCCATCAACTCCTACAGTCTGGCCTCGAAAGACTTCCACGGAACAGGGTTCCGAGGCTGATTTCAAAACACGCAATAGCCCTGTAACCCCCATGTTTAGTGGTGATAGTCCAGTCAAGAAGCAGGTTGTTTTTCGCGAATAATATTTTAGTTAGTTAATGCGCGTTGCGCATATCCCCAACCTCAGATATTTTACGTGTTAGTATTTGTCCTTACCCAGAGACTTCCAATAGCTAGCTCAGGGTGTGCAATGCCTTTCAGGGACAGACATGAGACACCTTGAACGGTTTAGCATTTGGCACCGTTTGAAAGCGCCCGATACTATTTTAGGTCATTTATATACTTGATAGCTAAAGTTTACAGAAATATGAGAGTCTACCGCGCCGTGGCTATTTGAACTCTGCAACTTGCAGATTACTCTGACTCTGCTATCTAGACTGGACCATACTTGGCGCCTTAGAGTGAAATTCTTCTGCGGTTTTCATCATTATTAAAATGGATCACAATTCCATGAACATAGATCAGGGCCTTAGGCAGCAAGTGACAGGGTTGCTTGGGAATCAGCCTGTGGATCAGCATCCACCAAGGAAATCAAAGCGTTCAGCAAGAGTCTTCCATACCGAGTTTCCAAGAGACAATCAGAACTCTTACAATTTTGTTCCTTCAGAGATAGTTCCACCTCCAGCTTTCAACACGAGGAATCAGTATTAAACATCTATTTAACAGACAGTACCTCATAGTCAATTGAGTTCTCAAGCGCAGGTCAACGGACAGTATGATGATCAAGTCTACAGTGTCACCGAGTTTGCAGATGCCACCAATCTTTCAATAGTTGGAGAAAGATCATCAAATCAGCAACGGCTTATCTCCTCCGCGTTTTCAACGATGTTGACTTATATCAATCCTTCCATGCGTTTCATTGAGGGTGGCTCTGTGTTTATCTGCAACATGTGCCAGTTTTCCAATGAAGTCCCTGCAGGATACTTTCAGCCTCTTGACATAGACCATCGTTGAATTGGTTGGGAACAACAACCCGAGCTCACTTTTGGTCCTTATGATATGGTTGTCCCCTCAGACTTTTGGAAGGAAGAAGACGTTGAGTCTTTACCGCTTCGCCATTTATTTCTCATCGATGTCAGTCGAAATTTAATCAAGAAATAGCTTCCAAAGCTTGCAGTCGAGACAATTAGAGCTGTGCTGTACGGAAATTGTGATTAAAGATATTCTGCTAAAGCTAGAATTGGTGTTGCAACCTACGACCGCGCTGTTCACTTTTACAATCTCAGCTCGACACTTGAGCAAGCAAAAATGATGGACATGAGTGATATTGATGATCCTTTTGTTCCACTTGAGATGCATGGGGCTGTTTGTCGATCCTAAGGAGTCGCGGCTTGTAATCGAAGATCTGCTGGACAAATTTAACTTGAAGTTCTCTTAAAGGAAACGTTTGGAGAAGAACCTAGGTCTGGTGTCTGTTGCGACTGTCACTGAAGACTTCCGTTCAGTTGTTAACTCTGTTGATCTTGACGCTATCCTTGGTATAATGGCAAGGGATTTATCGGATAAGGGAGATTCCTCTAGAGACCATCAGAAATCGGATAACCGAGCACTTGGTTGGCGTACTTGCAAGTTACAGGAATATTAAGCAAGCTATGCAAAAATCGATACCCCTGAAAGACCAGCAACAGATGAGCGACTATCGCATTCAAGTTGGCAGAGCAATGAATGCATTTTCTGCCGATGACCTCGCCTTATGCCTTTATCCTCGCATTGCTGGCTTGCATAACTTGCTTCCTACCGATTGTACTTAATCGCAAAGTCTTTTTGCTATACCTGCCAATGTGCAAGCCTCTTCAACAGATTTGGATATTGGAGGAGTATACTTGGCTTACGATGGGCAGAAATTGTGGATAAGGGTTGATCAGCTTGTTTCTCTAGCACTTCTCAAAGACCTTGTTTGAAGATCATGCTGTGAGCATCGAATCACTGGATTCTCTCATAATCAAGTTGCCTGATATTGATACTCCAGTATCTCGTCAAGCCAGAGCCTTGATTGATTATTTTGCAAATAAGTCCGGAGCCAGGTTTCTAGGTCTTCAAGTGGCGCGCGAAGGGCAACCTGGCGCCAGTGACTTTCAAGCTTTGATGGTCGAAGATCCCTCCATGAATTCAAGTGGATACAGTAGATATATCAAGAATATTCACAACCTTGTAAAGAACAAGCTTGAAAGTAACCAGGAACAATCTTCTTTTAAGCCCAACTTCATGAGCGACACTAGGTTCATGCAATTGGGTCTTTGATCTGTAGCTTGTATATATGTGTTTTTCCATCTGGGTTGGGGCAAGTCATGAACAAATCTTAACCGTTTTTTCCAACTCCTGCTCTTGACACTTCCATCAACTATAATCAACTAGGCAGGCATCAAAGAGTCTGCCAATTAAATATATCTGTGAGTAATCGCGTCTGATTTAAAGCGTATGAGGAGATTTTTTTTTTCCTGTTTGGTTTACTGCGCTTGGTGATTTAATGCTAACCATTCAGTCTGGGTGTAAGTTTCAAGGACAGTAAAGGAATAAAGGTCTCACGCGGAGCGTGTGATTAGTCAAGAGAATACCACAGGGACTTTGAGAAGAGTGAGTTTGAGTTGATTGAGTTGACATGAAACTTTAGGGCCGATGGGGATGCTTTCTTGGACCTTTCGATGATTTGATAGGGATTAAATGAAAGATGCGTAAACTTCAATTACCAGATGTCATTGGGTATAGTTGACGAGGGTTGCAGCGCGGATTTTCTAAAATCGTATCTTGTTCAGAAGTTTCCCTAGAGCCAATAATACTTACTGGAGTTTATTAACATGAATCAGGTTCATTAAGAAGCGGTTAACAGCAAAAGAGTGCAATGGATATGCGTAAGAGTTGTTGCATTGGTGCTTGGATTGTACATTAACATTGTTACAGAGGATACATACGGTGCTCCTATGCACGAGTACAGACGAGTAAGTTTCGACTTGTTTGCTTGATCCCCTTGTGCTTGTCTTCATCGATTTTTTTACCCAAGATTGATGCAGACTCAAAGCAACACCTGAGGGCTTTTTCTCAGGCTGATGCTAACTCTGTAGTCTCCCTCTCCCGATCGCCATTTTCGGTCTCCTCCCCCTCCCGGCAAGTTCTACAGGGAGCGCTCAAGATCATTCAGCCCGGACAGAAGACATTCTGGCAGATCACCCGAGCGCCACTCCAGATACAGATCTCGCTCCAGAGAAGGCAATCGCTACGACTCGTACCCCTCGAGGTACGATTCGTATCGTCAGGGACCTCCTCCGGGCGACGGCGCGTCGTCGCAGCAAAGAAGAGTGTACGTGGGAAATTTGTCGTATCAGGTCAGGTGGACCCAACTCAAGGACTTCATGAGACAGGGTATGTTATAGTGCTTTTGGGCGTTCTGTGCTAACAAGAAAGCTGGCAATGTGGTTTTTGCGGATGTCTTGACGTTGCCCAATGGCAGATCTAAAGGCTGCGGCATTGTGGAGTACTCGACTCGAGAGGAAGCTGTGCGGGCAATTGAGGAGCTGAGTCATTTGCAGTTGGAAGGCCGCGAGATTTTTGTGAGGGAAGACAGGGAGTCCGAGGCCAAGTTCGGGTCAAGACCAGGACCACCTTCGCACATGGGCGGACCCCCTCCTCCTCCCGGCGGGGCAGCGGACGGAGCCCAGATCTTTGTGGGTAACCTGCCGTACTCCGTGGGCTGGCAGGAGCTGAAGGATCTGTTTCGGCAGGCCGGCGACGTGCTCAGGGCCGACGTGCAGCAGAATCACCAGGGCAGGTCCAAGGGCTGCGGCACTGTGCTGTTTGCGTCTCCTGAGGACGCCCAGAACGCAATTGCAAAGTTCAACGGCTACGACATGGGCGGCCGCGATATTGAGGTCAGGGAGGATAGGTTTGCGCAGCGCGGGGCATCGGAGGCCTCGTCGTTTGGCGCGCGCATTGGTCGCCCTTCCGCTGGGTCTTCGGCGGGTGGAGCCAGGTTCCCGCCGCCTAAGGCGAACCCGTTCACGGATGGAGCAGCGGGTAACGGACCCATGAGCGAGACTATCTTTGTGGCCAACCTGCCGTGGGCTACGACAGACAGCGACTTGGTCGAGCTGTTCCAAACGGTGGGCCGAGTGGAGAGGGCCGAGATCCAGCTGGAGGCGAGCGGCCGGTCCGCGGGTGCGGGTGTCGTCAAGTTTGACACGCCGGCGTCGGCAGATATTGCGATTGAGAAGTTCAGTGGCTACAACTACGGCAACAGACCGCTTGGGTTGTCATTTGTGAGCTACCGCAACGACGCGCCGCCTCCTCCAAGCGACTTCTAGCCTAGGGAAGAAAAATAACAGTGATGATGGCTGGAGATTGTAAGAAATGTAAAAACGAGTAGTTTATAATGTCCAGCTCAATATGAATTCTTGGTATCTACTATGGCCGTAATCACTCTTTAACAGTTCTATGATCTATTAAAACCCGGCAATGCTGGTTATCGTCCCTGCTGATGAACCGGGATCGGCAACACAACCCTCCGCTCCACCTCCTGCTCTTTGCCTTCATCCTCCTCACCCACAAACTTGAGCCTACACTTGCCATCCCGCCTGGTCGACACTACCTCCGCGCGGTAAAATGTGGTCGTCTCCGGGTACCTGGCCAGCACTTTCGCCCCCGCCGGGTACGCCGGCAAGCTGGCGCCGGCCGCGGCGCTGGGGATCCGAATCAAGTCCCGGTAGGACGCCTTGTAGGACTGGCCAGGGTGGCCGTGCTCGTCGGGCTCGGGGTCGCGCACCTCGTAGCGCTGGCCGTCGGAAAAGAGTTTGGTGACTTCGCATTGGATCCACTCTTCTTCGTCGTTGTCGCCGGCGCTGCCGCTGGTGCCTGTGGTGGTGCTGTGGAGACGGAAAGCGACTTGGTCGCCGATGGCTAGAGGTGGGCTGTGGGTGCCGATGGCCGTGGTGCCTGAGGAGGCAGGGTCAACGGCAGATGAAGCAGAAGCGGACGATGAGGACGAGGGGTTGGGCTTGCCGCGCTTGGTATTCGTTTTGCCGCTGCTGGGGATGGTGGCCGGGCTGGCAGAGGCGCCGGACGACGAGTCGTTGGCGCCCGTGACCTCGTCAAACCGGCGCTTTCTGTCACCACCAGAGAGTCCACCCTGCTGCAATCCCGGTTGCGTGCTGCCGCCGCTGCCAGTGTTGGAGCCCGCCGCTGCATCTCCAACCAGTTTCTTGAGAGGCCCTATAATCTGTTCCAGGGCTTTCTTTTCCCGCGCAAGTCTGTCCCTGTTCAGCTCGTACGCGTCCTTCAGTTTCTCTAGCTCTTTCTTCGCCTTCTCAAGCTCTTTTTCTCCGCTGCCCCCACCACTGGATGACACCCCAGCCGGCTTGAAGATATAATCGTTAATCACCCGATTTCCTTCGACATCGTACACAGCCAGCACCCCCGACATGGTACTCTCGTTGATAGCGCCGCGCGCTGTATCCTCGATCGCAGTCTGGACGGTGCTCAGCTTGCTCAGCTCGCCAGCAATAGCGCGCCAGAGGCCAAGGCCGGCCGCGCTGGGCTGTGCTGGGGCTGAGGGCGTAGTGTGTGAGTCTGCGTCTGCGTCTGCTGCGACTGTGGTGTTGGAGGTGGTGGTGTTGGAGGCAGAAGCGGAGGACCCGCGGCTGGAGAGGGGCACGGATTTGGAGTTTGTGCCTTTAGAGCGGCTCCGGCTTGACATTTTTGTCTTGAGTAGTTGGTTGTGATGGGTATGTAGTTAGTATAGTAGCTAGTGGTTGTTACTTTGTTTCTTGGTGTTGAATTATTTTTCACTCAAAATCACAAATACTTGAGGGCTACGTACGGCTGCTGGTTCGTGCCAGCATCCCAGTATTAATGGTACAAACAACATATAGTTACAAAAACGTCTAGATAGTATATACAAATGCTCTTGGAATTCAGAATTTACAACTTGTCACCCAGCAGCCATGTCAAACCACGCAGCACCAACCCCGGTTTCCGGGCCTCATACTTGGCCGCCGTCATGGGCTCCCCCGTGTACTTCATCAACGCCTCGACCTCTGCCCGCAACTGAGCCTTCAGAGCCGGGTCTTTGGTGACTACTAACGCGTTGGACTCGAGGTCGTGCGCGTAGGCGCGACGGGTGTAGTTTGACGACCCGACGACGGTTATGCAGGGGTCGCCGACGCTGGACGCAGATGCCGACGGTGAGGTTGATGAAGAGGCAATTGGGATGGCAGAGTTGTCAGAAATCCAAATGCCCTTGGCATGGAACGACCACCCGCCTGGTTTGTTTACAATCCCCCGTTCCCACTCCACTACCTCAATCCCGCCGCTCCGGCTATGCCGCTCACCTTTACTCCGTTCGACCGCCGCCACAAACTGGCTCGCGAGAAGTGAGTACGCGCCAGGGAGCAGTCCGGACACGCCCGCGGACTCATAGAAGCCGTTCGCGGTGGGCGCCGCGCAGATCACTTTGGCGGCCTTAGGAGACGACTGGAGCAGCTTGGCGGTGTAGTCGGGGTGCATGTTGAAGTAACCAGCGGTTAGAACCCAGTTCAAGTCCCCGGGTGCGGCCGTGCTGAGCATGGAAAGTATTCTTGAGACGACGGGGAACTCGGTTGAGGTGTCGTTGGGCTGCAGCAAAGGCGAGAATTGTGAAATAGGGTACACAACAGTGGCACAGTCGCGGGTCGCTTCCACCTGTTCGGCAGCAGACGGCTTGGCACGTAGCAGCGGAGAGAGGACCTGGGAGGCGTGCTGGACAAAAAGAGAGGGGCTGTGGATTGGTTCAGGGACGTAAGCGCCTTGCGTCCATTCCAGTGTGAAGGACTGTTCAGGCGTTTTGTCGAAAACAGTCTGGCGCGCCGCAGCTTTGAGTTTGTCCAATACCGAATCTTTCTTGGAAGCCGCCAACCGAGGAACAATAGTGTACGACAGGGATGCCACTGCGCGGTGCAGCTTAAAATAGTAGTCAGTAAGCGGTGCCGACTTGAAGAGAATGTACCTGTCCTGCCTGTTTGTAAAGTAGTCATTTGACAAATTTGCGCCCGACAAAATGATCTCATCGTCCACCCCGTACAGCTTCATGTGCTGCAGCCCCCATCCTTCGTTAAACCTATTCGGGATCAATTTTTTCTTGAGCCCGCCCAGTTCCGGGGTATGGTACAACTGGAGCTTAACCCTGTCGTCTCCAAATTCGCTTACCAAGGGCACCAAGAGCGACGCCGAGCACGGAGCCTTTGGTGCCTCTCTAGTACCTCTCAACGCGTCCGCCAAAATGTACACCTTGAGGTCCTTGTTTTTGCGCAGAGCTCCCGCCAGACACGCGACAAGCTCGTGCTCCGTCTTGCCGACGTACAATGTTGCCAAAAACACTCGTTTTTGCGCTGTTTCTATTTTCTGTTTCAGCGTTTGATAGAACTGGGCCGGCTCCGTCAGCACCTGGACCGCACCCTCCGGCATGCCAAACTTGGGGACATGGAGCGCATCAACTTGGGCCAGCGCCGACTTGATGCTGGGGTGGAACCCCTCTGCCGAGTAGAACCTGCGTTGCTGGGCGAGGAGATAGGCGGAGGGGGATAAAGCAGTCATAAGCCGGTTAGCGCGGCGGCGAGAACAAACGGAGGCCGTTCTGAGCGCAAGATACGCCGAGGGCCCATAATTGAATCGGAGGGCCATTGTTTGGGCATAGTCCAAGAGGGAACAAGGTAGAAGTGAAAGAAATTAACTTTTTTTAGTGGTGGTTTTTGTTTAACCTTGCCCTACAAAGCCCTCGATCGTTTGTAAACTAATGGATGAACTTGGCAATGGAAACGAAATAAGGTTGGATTAATTACATGACAGAAATCGTTAATCATTAAGGAGAGACAATGAAAGCAATAAGAAGAAGAAAGAAAAAAAAAAAAAAAAAAAAAAAAAAAAAAAAAAAAAAAAAAAAAAAAAAAAAAAAAAAAAAAAAAAAAAAAAAAAAAAAAAAAAAAAAAAAAAAAAAAAAAAAAAAAAAAAAAAAAAAAAAAAAA
>JAKTUH010000208.1:0-15797 GCA_030556585.1 Geotrichum carabidarum
CCTTAAAAGCTGAATATTTCAGAGGATTGAAACTGTGCGCCACATGACATGAGGTCTAGAATTAATGCACAATGATGATCAATCGTACCAAGAAATATTTAAATAGTTGGCGCGCTTTCAAAAAAGAAAAAAAAAAATCGACAAGATCACCATAACACTAGCTAGGCCAGCTACCCCAGAAATACGAATATCGCCTCTAGTTCCAAGTCTGCGGTTTTGCATGGATAATGTAGGCGCGCGAGCCCGCGCTGAGCAGTTTTTTAGTGTTTGATGCAGTGACCTTGATCAATGCGCTGCCCCTCGTTAATTTTTGTCACTTTCTCATTTATGCAGCCAATAGAATGATTTAAGCATCTCCAGCGATCTTCCCGATATCGACGTCATACTTTCGTTTTAATGAAGTTGGCGCAAGATCAAAATGCATCTATCCGTATCGAGCAATATCAGAACCTTAAATTTACGTTTAAAAAATGGTACCGTTCGTAAATAAATTTACAAACATATTGATTAAACCGAGACTTTGAGCTCATTCTTTAAAAGGATATCATTGTCAAACGTTGCACCCTGATTGGCATTGCTAACTTTTATAACGATTCTACATCTCCTCAAGATATTTGCACAATATTCGGACTTTTTTTTCACAGGGCCTCAAACATTTGAGAGAAATGTATCCACTTGTACATGAAAGAAAATAAAAAAAAATAGAACGAGACAATTGTATATATAGTCCAGGAGGCTAGAGCTTTTCATTTTCTTTTCAATTGATTTTTTTTTTTGGTTTCTTTTGCAGTATATTCACTTTGTTTCATCTTAACCTGTTCATCCGCCCTTTACGGTCTTTCGCCCTTTCATTCTCTATCCGCTATTATGCTTGACGGCGTTCATGTTCAAGCCTACGTCGATCCCGGTGCAACTGCCACGGGATGGGTCAAGAAGCAGTCTTCGCACCCAATGGCTGGGTTGAAACGCTATGCCATTTCCCTCTTCCCAATTGCTCAATGGATTTACAAATATAACCTCACCTGGTTGTACGGTGATTTAATTGCTGGTCTCACTGTTGGTTGTGTTGTAGTTCCACAGGGCATGTCGTATGCAAAGCTTGCTAGTCTTGCTCCAGAGTATGGCCTGTACGCATCATTTGTAGGTGTCTTCATCTACTGTTTCTTTGCTACCTCCAAAGATGTCTCCATTGGTCCTGTCGCAGTCATGTCTCTGCAAGTTGGGCGCACCATCAACAAGGTAATCGAAAAAAACCCTGAATTTGCTGGCCAGGGCCCCTTAATTGCAGTAACACTGTCATTGCTTTGTGGAGGTATTGCAACTGGCATTGGCTTGCTTCGTTTGGGGTTCATTCTAGAATTTATCCCCATCCCTGCCGTTATGGGGTTCATGACTGGTTCTGCCTTCTCTATCATTGTAGGCCAGGTCCCCGCTTTGTTTGGTGTGTCAAAACTGCTCGACACGCGAGCTGCCACATATCAGGTTGTCATCAACTTTTTCAAACAAATAAAACACGCAAATGTTGATGCTGCATTTGGAATTGTGTCCTTGGTCGTTCTCTTCGCGCTCAAGTACATTTCTGATACGGGAATCAAGCGTCGTCCCAAGTTGAGAATTCCCTTCTTTTATCTTGGCGTACTCAGAAACGCGCTTGTTATTGTGTTTGCCACTGTCATTAGTTATGCTTGCTACAAAAACAGGAAAGAGAACCCAGCTGCATCACTTATTCGAACTGTGCCAAGCGGCCTTCGCCATGTCGGAGTGCCCAGCTTTAACAAAGCAATAATAACTTCTTTGCTCAGCGAACTTCCTGTGTCTGTTATTGTGCTTCTGCTTGAACACATTGCTATCTCAAAATCTTTTGGAAGAATTAACAATTACAAGATTATCCCTGATCAAGAACTCATTGCAATCGGTGTTACCAATCTGATTGGAATCTTTTTCTCTGCATATCCAGCCACAGGCTCTTTCTCCAGATCTGCTCTCAAGGCTAAGTGTGGTGTCCGCACTCCCCTGGCTGGTATTTACACTGGCGCTGTCGTTTTGTTAGCGCTATATGCATTAACTGATGCGTTCTACTGGATTCCCAATGCAACGTTGTCTGCCGTTATTATTCATGCCGTGTGCGACCTTATGACCCACCCCAGAGTGACTTGGAGACTCTGGTTGACCTCTCCTTTGGAGGCTGTAATTTTTGTAGCCTCCGTCTTCATCACTGTCTTTGTAACCATCGAGGCGGGCATCTACTTCTCTATCTGTGCATCAGTGGCTCTCTTACTGCTTCGAATTGCAAAGGCCAAAGGCGAGTTCCTTGGGCGCATTGAGTACTTTGAGGTTATCAACCCTATCATCTCCTCAACTACAATCACTCCGTCCGAATCACTTACTGCTAATGACAGTGATACCAACAATAATTACCGAGCCGACACAAAGGCAGTAACAACTCATGAAATATCGACAGAAATAACCCCCATTGCTAGCAGAAAATCATCAGAACAGGCATATTCCATAGACAATCTGCGACGCAGGTACAAATGGGTTCCAATGTCCCTCAAGTCATACAACCCCAAGCTCAGAGTCATGCCTCCCCCACCTGGAGTTGTTGTGTTTCGCCCAAACGAGTCATTTACCTATCCAAACTGCTCTCGCCAAGTTGATTACCTTATGGATGAGGTGCAGCGTATCACCAAGTCAGGCTGTCCTATTGCAGGAGTAAAACTTGGCGACAGACCTTGGAACGACAGTAGACCTCGCAATCTTGAAGCAACTCCCGAAGTTGACGAGCGTCCTATTCTTCGTGCCATTGTGTTGGACTTTTCCTCTGTGCCCTATTTAGATGCTACTGGAGTTCAAAATCTCGCCGATATTCGCAGTGCAATCAACCGATATGCTGATACCGAAGTTGAGTACCATTTTGTTGGCATCATTTCGCCATGGTCCCGCAGAGCCCTCATGGCAGAAGGTTTTGGCGGCGGCAAGCCCAGCAAATATGTGATTGGAGTATCCAGCAACTACCTAGCCGTTAACGTCAGCGAAGAGGAGTTACTGATACTCAAGCCTAGAGACGAAGAGTCTGGCGAGGGTGAAGTTGAGAAAATCACCTCTCAGGAAGTGAAACCAAAACTTGAACCAGTGGTATGCACTGATACGCCATTTTTCCACTCGGAAATTCCAGATCTCGATTGACATTCTCTTTGACCTCTAAATTCATACCTCTTAACGTACTTTTTTCGTTGTCACCTTTTATGAACTATTATGAAAACTATATTTTCAAAATAAAACTGAGCCTCTTGACTTCGAGTAGGCATTTCTACAGTGAAAGTTTTGCTGGATCTGTTAATCTTGTGTCAATTTCTTTCAATCATGCCGAGAGCAATATTCTGGATATTGAATTAAGTCTCTTTGAACTTAACTAATGGTTCCTTCCAGAAGCCGTTGTCATAAATCCTAAATTTAGAAAAATTGATCAACTTTTTTCTTAATATCAACCTAAACTCAATGGAAGGGATGATATTGTACCTCACCGTTTTGTGCTCCACCTTGACTACACCTGGCAATGTATACAAGAATCTTGATAAATACTGATATTATTATATATTGAAACCTAGTGAGATGACTCCAGTACGTTGAGTACAATATAAATCAAAGTGCTATGGCTGTATACGTATTTGTGATACGTACAATTAACACTAGAACGATGGTTACGACAGAGGTACGATTATTACTATTACTTAAAGTAATAAGACTTGGATTATAGCACCTAGAAAATGCACAAGAATGGTCAACACGTATCATCATCATGTGTTAAATGTGCTGAAACAGAATTTAAGTTGAAGAACCCTCCAAAAAAGACTTGAAAAATCGACAGTTGGTCTTAACTCAAAATAGTTTAATACTGAGTGACTGGCACCCAAGCTGAGTCACAAACTCACAAACCTAGATTCGACAAATATTACAACGGGCAAAATATTTCTGCTGGCACTTATAAATGCTTGCCAAGTATCTGTACTGGCAATTGAACTAATAAAAGTTAATTCTGTGGCTTGATCTGCTCCAGATAACGGCCAAGCACTCGGCATCTAGCACCTAATGCAAACCTTTACCATGTCATGCAACGCGTTTTGGCCATTACAAAGCTGCCTGGCGAGTACTCTTGAAAAAAATTCTATCTGCAATGTAAGAAATGTACAACATCCATAACTTATCTTAGTATATGTAGTAGGGTAGGCCAGACCAAGCATGCACTTATACTTAGTGTTTGACATCAGCAACAAACTCATTAATAAACTTGACCAAAAGGTCAACGCTCTTCTCAGTAACAGCGTTATCTAGATTGTTAGTACCTGAAAAACACAAACCTTCAGTACACTCACAGTTTGAAATTCGAATGCCGCCAACAGATCTGTGGCCCTTGAGGCCCGTCATACCCTGCTTGCCAGCATCTTTCAAGAACTTCTCTTCAAGTCCTTCACCATTGATCTTGAATACAATGTTCATATTGCTTCTTGCGGTCTTCTCTACTGGTAGGTTGAAAATGTTGGCGTTCTTGTCTAGAACATCGTAAATAACCTTTGATTTTCTTTCACTCTCGGCTTGCTGAACTTCTAAACCGCCCTTGGTCATAACGGTCTTGACACAGAGATTCATTACATGAACGGCAAAAATGGGAAGAGTGTTGTATGAAGAATTGTTCTTCGCAATGGTAGGAAAGTCAAACACAATTGGGGCCAATGGAATTCCAAGGGCAACCAACTGAGCGTCAGGAATTCTCTCCAGCAACGTCTTGCGAATGACATAAAAAGAAACTCCAGCAATACCAATATTTTTTTGAGCACCGCCAAAGATCAAGCCAAATTTTGAAACATCAATCTTTCTCGACATGATGTTGGAAGACATGTCAGTCACCAATTCCACTCCTTTAGGAACCTCAGGAATACTGGGAAATTCGACGCCAGCAACCGTTTCGTTGTCACAATAGTAAACGTATGCAGTCTCTGAAGCAGGACCAAACTTCCAAGTAGACTTGTCGGGAATTGATCTGTACTTGCCGTTGGCGTCCTTGGTATTGGCAACGATGTTAACCTCTACACCGAGACGTTCAGCTTCCTTGGAAGCCTTGGAACTCCAGTCTCCGGTCACAAAGTAGTCAGCTTTGCCCTTCTTTCCGGTCTTTGTAGCAAAAGCAGCAAGCATATTGTAAGCAATTGCCGAGAAACCACCAGACCCACCGCCCTGAAGAAAAAGCACCTCATGAGTGTCAGGGATCTCCAAAACTTTGCACAGATTTGCCTTGGTTTCATTCACCACAGCAATAGCATCTGAAGATCTGTGTGAAATTTCTCCGAGACCAAGTCCAATATTTTTGAAGTTAACAAAGTCAGCAGCAGCCTGAACTACAACTTCTGAAGGAAGCAAAGCAGGACCAGCTCCAAAATAATGAGGATCTTCACGAGTAAATGCCATTGTACCGACAATCAAGAGGATTAATGAGGTTTGAAAAATTATACGGAAGAAAGAACCGTCTTTATACTTTCAAATCCCATATGACTCTTGAAACTAAGACCTCCATAGTAAAAAACCGTCAGTAGGAGCAACCCTAAACAACGCCAAATTTGTCATCATCCAGCATAATCGTGTCAGCGTACGTGGACGCTAACCAACACCACCATCATCGACACCTTGACGAGGATCGCGATCTATAAGCCTTGAGAAACAGATATCACTATGTCAGGCAGCGTCTCTACTCTCATATTCATTGTTGCAGCGGTGCTGCTGCTCCATTCCGCATACTCAGCCTATGAGTTTTCATATTTCGTCAAACACTTTCCATTATCAACCCTCTCTCATACAGACCTCCCCGTCGATGTGAGTAACAGACTGTTTAAAAGAGTACTTGCTAACTTGAAAGATTAAAATTGAAGCTTGCCTAGGCACAATTGCTGCTGTATTGGGGGCTGTTTACCGACAGTCTGGTAAACTGAAGCCCATCAAGTTCTCCAAGGCCATTATCCCAGCTGAGGTCGCTGGAGAAAGGTACGTATTTTATCTCTTTCCAAATAGTATATGAGATACTTCTAACTCTCTATCTAGTCCTTTTTTGCCCCTGGAGCGCCGAACCATCTTTGCTGACATTCAACTTAGGCGGAAGGAATACAACGCCTGGATCGAAAAAGCTTCCTAATCAAATCGTTCTTATTTATAATGATCACCATTTACTAGATATATTGAACCCTCGATGTTTCAGATCACAGTTTTCTCTATTGTACCTCAGCCCGGTCCTACATCGATCTGGATGGATGTCCATATACTTCATGTAATAACTAGCTGTGCTTACGTAACATAAAAATTTGTTCTAGTATTCTCGTAGGGTTTTTTTCTACCTTGATCTCTGCCATCTACAAGTTCACACACTCTTTGTCATTATGACTTTAACTAAACGTCCCTCAGACAAGTCTCAATTTACTATCTCGCACAAGGTATTTGTGCGTACCGCGAAGAGTGGTAATGCTACGAAACTTTATCGAGAACAGTATCTGCGAACAGATATTCCATGTTCATCAAAACTATGCACAGTTTGCCCACTTCATACAGAGCCCAACGCAGATGGAACGGTGAAGTCGCCTGTGCTAGCTCGTGATCCGAGCTCTACTACCAAAAGAGGTCCTCATTATATTGTTATTGACACTAATATTGCACTCAAGGCTATTGATATTCTTGAGTTGAAGTCTGCATTCTACGACATCATTATTCCCCAAATTGTGCTCGAAGAAGTCCGCAATCGATCTTTACCCATCTATACACGACTGCGCAGTATTGCAAGAGATACTGATGAAAAAAGATTTTATGTTTTCCACAATGAGTTCAGAAAGGAAACCCACACACTCCGTCTTGAGAACGAGACCATCAATGACAGAAACGACAGAGCCATTCGAAAAATGTGCGCTTGGTACAACAAGCACTTGAAGGAGTCGTGTACTAGCAAAGAACCGAGGTACCCAATTCCAGAAATTGTTCTACTTTCAAATGATCGCGCCAACAGAGAAAAGGCCAATGCAGAAGGCGTCTCATGTCTCTCTCTTCGTGACTACATCAAGGAACTGAAAAATGGCGATGAAATCCTGGACATGGCCCCAATAGACGACTTTCAATCTTCTGCACAAGAAATCTCTTATCCTACATACTATCCTCAGTCTCGCTTACTGGGAGGCATCAAAAATAGTACACTTTATCGGGGAAATTTGACTATCAACCAGTACAATTTTTTGGAAGGCTCTGTTTCAACGCAAGCATACCCCAAGCCTATTCTCATTCTTGGGCGCAAAAATTTGAACCGTGGCTTCCACGGAGATTCTGTCATTGTCGAGCTTCTCCCTCAAAGCCAATGGAAACATCCTTCTTCCGAGGTTGTGGAAGAAGAGAGTTTAGATAAACTCGACGGAGCTGAGAACGATGAGGCTAACATCACCTCTGACGCAGAAAGAAAAATTCTTGCCCAGGAAGCTCTACGTGCACAAAACTCTTCTTTGGAGCTGCGAATTCAGCCTACAGCCCGGATTGTTGGAATTGTGAAGCGCAGCTGGAGATTCTACGTTGGTCACATTGCCGCTAAGTCAGCTCCTAACAATGATTCTAATGCTCCTCGCAGTGTTTTTGTTGTTCCCATGGACAAATGCATTCCCAGAATTAGAATTAAAACGAGAAAGGCAGCGGAGCTTGCAGGTAAGAGAATTGTTGTTGCCATTGATGAGTGGCCTGCTAGCTCTAAGCATCCTGAGGGACATTTCATCAGATGCCTCGGAGACATTGAATCCAAGGAAGCTGAAACTGAAGCTCTGCTGTTGGAGCATGATGTTGAATACCGCCCATTCCCCAAGTCTGTGCTTAACTGTTTACCTGCTGAAGGTCACAACTGGAAAGTCCCCGAAAACTTGGACAATGGCGATGCAAAGCTCAGGAAACGCAGAGATTTGCGACATCTGCTAGTTTGCAGTATTGATCCTCCTAAATGTCAAGATATTGACGATGCTTTACATGCACACCTTCTTCCTAATGGCAACTACCAGGTTGGCGTTCATATTGCAGATGTCACACACTTCGTGAAGCCAAACACGCCTCTTGATGACGAAGGAGCTTCAAGAGGTACATCAGTCTATTTGGTTGACAAGCGTATTGATATGTTGCCTATGCTTTTGGGTACAGATCTGTGTTCCTTGAAACCTTATGTGGACAGGTTTGCATTTTCCGTTTTGTGGGAGTTAACTCCAGATGCGAAGATTGTCAGTACAGAATTCACAAAATCTATCATCCGATCACGCGAGGCCTTTGAGTATAGCGAAGCACAAGGGCGCATCGATGACCTCTCTAACAACGACGACTTGACCAAGGGCATGAGAATTTTGATGGCTCTCTCTAAAAAGCTGAAAGCTGGCAGAATTGCTGCTGGAGCCTTGAATCTTGCATCTCCCGAGGTCAAGGTCCATACTGACAGTGAAACATCCGATCCCAGTGAAGTCGAAATCAAGCAGATTCTCGATACAAACTCTTTGGTTGAAGAGTTCATGTTGCTGGCCAATATCAGTGTTGCGCGCCAAATCTATGACGCATTCCCTCAAACTGCCATGCTGCGTCGCCACGCCGCTCCACCTGCCACCAATTTCGACATTCTGAACGAGCAGCTACGCGTGAAGAAGGGCATGCGCATTGATCTCACCAGTTCCAAAGCTCTTGCCGACTCGCTTGACAAGTGCGAAGATTCCAATGAGCCCTTTTTCAACACTCTTGTGCGAATTATGGCCACTCGGTGCATGATGGCTGCTGAATACTTTTCTGCTGGCAGCTTCTCACAGCCTGAGTTTCGCCACTATGGTCTCGCCTCTGAGATTTACACGCATTTCACTTCTCCAATCCGTCGTTACGCAGATGTGGTGGCACATCGCCAGCTTGCTGCCTCGATCGACTATGAACCTCTTGACCAGTCTCATCGCGAGAAGGAACACATGGAGCGGATATGCCGCAATATCAACAAGCGTCATCGCAACGCCCAGTTTGCGGGCCGTGCTTCCATTGAGTACTACGTTGGCCAGGTTCTCAAGTCAGAGGAAAGCGTGCACGAGGGCTTTCTTGTCAAAGTGTTTTCCAACGGTGTTGTTATTCTGGTCCCCAAGTTTGGTGTTGAGAGCTTGATTCACCTGGAGGATTTGGGTGACCCTGAGTCAGCTACATTTGACGAGGAGACCTTCACGTTACAGATCAAGACAATCGAAGGTATCCAGCGCAACTTGAGTATCTTTGACAAGATCAAGGTTCAGGTTAGCAGTATCAAGGATGAGTCTTCAGGAAAGCGCAAGGTGCATATGTCTCTTGCCAAGTAAATATATATTTCAATTAGATTTCTTTTCATCCCTACATCTGGTTCACGAGAAACTACAAAAAGTAGGCCGAATGAGAATAGAGGTAGGGAAAGTAACTGACCAGTTGGTACTTCATCTGTGTAACGCTCTTCAACACTTGGAAATACTTTATACATGACCTGACCTATGGAGATTTTAATGCCTGTTTACAACACCAGTTTCATCTGCAATATTCAAAATGTGCTTCTTGTAATCCATAATAGTACCAGGGAACTTGGACACTGTTCCACTCTCTGACACCCAAATCTGGTTTGCAACACGGTTGATCATAGACACATCGTGCGATACCATCAGAATACCACCCTTGAACTGCTTCAAAGCATCGGCCAACGCGTCCAAACCAGCAATATCCAAATGATTGGAAGGCTCATCAAGAATGAGAATGTGGGGGTTGGTAAGGGACAAGCAGGCAAAGGCAACACGCGACTTCTGACCTCCAGAAAGCAGCTCCATCTTTTGCAAACCAAGCGTACCCGTGATACCAAAAGAGCCCAGGTGACGACGGTACTCTTCTTCAGACTTGCCAGGGTAAGTCTTGGCCATCCAGGCCACCGCCGACAGGTTAAGATCCATACCATCGACGTGATGCTGGGCAAAGTAGCCAATACGCAGACGAGGGTTGCGAGAGACTTCACCATGAGTAGGCCTGTTCTGCTCGGTCAGCAGCTTCAACAGCGTGGTCTTACCACAACCGTTAGCACCAACCAAAGCAATGCGCGATTCCATTCCAACGTCCAAATCAACGTCCTTCATAATAATCTTTTCAGGACTGTATCCGAACGAACAGTTCTTGAGCTGAATGATGGGAGGAGAGAGTTTCTCTGGATCTGGGAAGCGGAATGTAACAGTCTTGTCTTCTTCTGGGGGCTCCAGAATCGGCAGCTTTTCCAGCTTTTTGATACGGGATTGGGCTTCAGACGACTTGGCAGCGTTGTATCTGAATTTGTCAATGAAGGTTTGTAGATGCTTGCGGTATTCCATCTGGTTTTCGTATTCGCGCAGAGCATTTTTCCGTCGCTCTTCCTTTGTGGCGTAGAAGGAATCAAAGTTGGCACCTCTGTAGTAGTCCAAGCGCTCGGAGTGCTGGTAAATAATATCTGTTGCAACTTCGTTCAGGAAAGCTCTGTCGTGGGAAACAACCAGAACTGTTGAAGGGTAGGATTGTAGGTAGTTAGAGAGGTATGTAATAGATGGAACGTCCAACATATTGGAAGGCTCATCAAGTAGCAGCAAGTCAGGTTTGCAGAACAGAGCACGAGCAAGCGCGAGACGCATTCTCCAACCACCTGAGAAGGAATTGGTAGGCTGTTGCTGAGCATCTTTAGAGAAACCAAGACCAAATAAGATGGAAGCGGCTCGTCCCTCCGCCTTGTCACTCTCAATTTCAGACAGCTTGCTGAAAACATCACTGAGGTTGACGTCCAGTTCAGTTCGCTCATCGTCCAGCTCACGGGCTTCCTGAGAGTCTTCAGCTCCACCAGACGCAATGAACTCCTTGTATTCTTTGTCGATCTCGGCCATACGGGCTTGAATTCGCTCTTGCTCTTGCAGCAAGTGCTTTCTCCACACATCGGCGTCAAGAACGCTCTGTAGGGCCTTGGTCTCATCACCTCTAATTTCCTGCTCAACGTGCAGAATGGTAATATGCTTGGGAACAGCCAACTCACGACGAGATAGAGCACGAAGAAGCGTAGACTTACCAATACCGTTCTGACCGATAAGACCGTATCGATGACCATATGAAAGAGTAAGAGTAGTACTAGAAAGCACACGCTGACCAGCTCCAACGTACAGATCAAAGTTCTCAATCTTGATGTCCTTGGATTTACCTGCAGCAGATCCAGACAAATCAAGAGGATTAACAGTAAGAAAGAAAGAGTCGTAGTCTTCTTTCGAATTATCGATCAGTAGTTTAGAAGCCTCGTACTCAACTGTCTTCATCTCTCTCTTGGCCAGCTTGGCCGCGATCTTCTTTTCAGCCTTCTCCAGCTTCTTCTTGTCCACACGAGACTCCACCTTTCTACCACTCAGCAACTCCAAATCAGTCGAATCGTTGCCGCCACCATATGATCCAATGCTGTTGTTTTGGCGCTGGGCATCACGCAAGGTGCTCTGATCAATCTTGCGCTGGGACATGTCAACGTTACCCTTGGCCTTGGACATGGTAGTCGTGAGCAGCTCTTCCAGTTGTGTGCTCATGGTACCCTCCAGCTTCTTAATCGCAGAACTGTCGGCACCAGCATTTAGCAGCAAAGCAGTAATGAAGTTGATCTCAGCGGGAATGTTGACTGAGGGTGCAGAGAACGGATCCGAGGTATTGTCCACAACATGGCGAATGTATCCAGCAGCATAATCAGTGACAATACTGTCAATTGCTGGAGCAGCCTGTCTAACTTGAGTTGCAAGAGTACTCATGGTTTGCTAAGATCACTATATTGCAAATGGTGGGTGTTGTAAAGGCCGCCTATTGAAAAATTGTATTGAACATTTTCATACAAGTCACGTGAATTGACTGACTATGATCTAGCTATATATTCGAGCATGGCGCTTCCCCAAAGAGCCACTGCGCCAATGGTTTTCGGATGGACTACAAAAGTTAGCAGAAGAAGAGCAAATATGAAAAAAAGAATTTGTAACTTACGATCATCGAGCATGAACTCGCCGTCGGGAATATTGCGAACGTGAGTGCCGATGGGCCAGTACTCCATCCTGGCCGACTTGGTTATGGTACGAGCGATTTGATTGATCTGATGGATTTTGTAAGTGTGGAACTTGTGTTTGCGGTTGATGGTATCTGCAGTTGAGAAAAAGGGGCCGGTGTCGAAGGACGGGTAGTGACACTCTCGATAAACCAGGCGAGTGCTAGGCAGAACTTTTTTGATTCGGGCGAAAAAGTCCTTGAGCTTAGTTTGGTACTCCTTTGTGTATTCCGAGCGCAGACTCACGCATTCTGGCACTTTATTGTAGTGGTCAAGTCGGTCATAGCGCGCCAGCTCCCAGAGTCCGACGTTGACGAAAGCAATGTCGACTTTGCGTTTGAGTGACTTCATTGCGCTTTCAGCAAGATCAATTCGTTTCAAATAATCGCCAGGCTCCAAGAAAACATTGGCCTTATCTGTCCATAACGACTCCTGGTCGAATCCGTAAAAAAAGTAGTTTGAAATAGTGAGGTTGTACTTCTTAACATGGCACAAACGTGGATAACCGCCAGATTCGCCTGGAACCTTTTTGTCATGTGAGTCTTGATCGGTTATCAAAAGGTCACCACCAATGTAGGTGCACAGTAGTTCCAGGTTTTGACGGTCAACGGAGTCACCGATAAGAACTGCAGTTTTATTCTGCAAATCAGGAAAAGCCCGCCCTTCCTCCAGCGCACTAATAGGACTGGGATCAAGAGGTTGACAATCCGGGTTCAGTGATATATATGTAATGTTGTACTGGAGAGGGTGCTGGTAGTCGAAGTAGCCTGGCTGAGCATACGGATCACATTGTTTCAGAGTATCTGATGACTTTGGTTTTTCCTTCTCCTTTCCCTTGCTTTCAGTTGCCAGAGGTTTCTCCTCTACTTTGCTTGCGCCTGACTTGGATTTTCGGCCTTCATCTGGATCGAATTCAGCTTTGACATCGCGCAAGAAATCAGCGGTTGTGAGCTGCTCTTTGTTGGAGTGCTCCGGTGTCTCAAAGATGTCATTCCCAAAATAGATGGACTTGTGGATGAACAACAGGGTACACACCATAAAGAACAGTGGAACCAAGAGCCATCCTGTCCGTGCTTGGCGTCTGCGTGCCACCATTTAAATTTTGGGGTCGACAATGGCGTGTGCTCTCTGCTCAAGATCAGGCCAGGGTTGTCGGAATAAGGGTTCGTAAACTAGAGAGTGTATCGTTAAAACAAAGTCAAAAATTCAGAAATAGCCCAATCTAGACAGGTTAAGCCGCATTAGTCAATATTTACAAATAGTCTGTCAGCACAGCGAGAAAACAAAAAAAAAGGTTCCGTTCTTCCTACAATAGAAGCTTCCTTGATCTGGTGAAGATGAGAGAATGACATGAGAGATTCATGAGTAATTGGAGGCCCATTTAGACAGCAAGTGGAGGATGACGAAACCGCAGGCTTTTTTCCTGCAGAGAAATAGATTGAATCTATTTAAGTTCTGAAATTTTTCATTCTTCTCTCTTCTTCTTCTCCTTCTCTAAACCTTTCTTTCAAGTTCTTTGCCTGCGGACTGGTCTGTTACTCTAGTGAAAGATGCCTGTAAGTGAATTTGCTTCAAGTTCTTCCTGTGCATGGACCCATAATCAAGTCCAGTTGTTTTCATTGAAATTCCAAATTGCGCGCACACAAGCTATACTCAACGACCAGACAAGCCAAGACGGCGACAAGCCCGATCTTGACTATTGTCAAAATTCATTGGTCATTTCATTTAACCCAGCTGTGTGGTTCTCAATTTATGGTCTTTTGATTTTCTTTTGATCAGTTCAGCCTCGTAAGACTCATTTCCCCCGCAATTTTCAGCAGCCTTCATTTGGACAAGTGCACATATTAAGGGAAGAAAAGAGAAAAAAAAAAAAAAAAAAAAAAAAAAACTACCAATCTTCACTTGAAAAGTTTCACTTGTTTTGCTAACACCCCACCTCCTAGGCCACGGTTACTAATAAAATGTTTATTGAAAACACTCATCTCGGAGATCGCACTCGTGCAGAGGACTGGCGCATTCGGGGCTACGATCCCTTGACTCCTCCTGACTTGCTCCAGCACGAGTTCCCCTTGTCTGAGAAGTCCACCAAGAACGTCCTGGAGGGCCGCATCAGCTCGCACAATGTGCTGACTGGCTCTGACGACCGCCTGTTGGTTGTTGTTGGCCCTTGCTCTATTCATGACCCCAAAGCTGCCCTGGAGTACACTGAAATGCTGGCTGCCTTGAACAAAACCCTCAACAAGGACCTTCTGATCATCATGAGAGCCTACTTGGAAAAGCCCCGAACAACGGTTGGCTGGAAGGGTCTTATCAACGATCCTGCAATTGATGGCTCCTTCCAGATCAACAAGGGTCTGCGAATTTCGCGTGAGCTTTTCTGCAAGATCACCGAGCAGATTCCTATTGCAGGAGAAATGCTTGATACCATTTCTCCCCAGTTTTTGTCAGATCTCTTTTCTCTGGGTGCCATTGGTGCCCGTACCACCGAGTCGCAATTGCACCGTGAGCTGGCTTCTGGCCTTTCCTTTCCCGTGGGGTTCAAGAACGGTACCGACGGCGGTTTGGATGTGGCTATCGACGCTGTGCGTGCCGCCAACCACCCCCACCATTTCCTGTCCGTAACCAAGCCCGGTGTTGTGGCCATTGTTGGCACTGACGGCAACGACGACTGTTTTGTGATTTTGCGTGGCGGCAAGACTGGCACTAATTTTGATGCTGCTTCGGTTGCCGCTGCCCAGGAGAAGCTGACCAAGGCCGGCATTGTGAGTGCAGACAAGCCTGGTCCACGCATTATGGTGGACTGCTCGCACGGTAACTCGTCCAAGGACTTCCGCAATCAGCCTAAGGTGGCTGCCAACGTGGCCGAGCAGATTGCTGGCGGCAACAAGTCTATCTGCGGTGTGATGATTGAGTCCAACATCAACGAGGGCAACCAGAGCGTGCCTGCTGCCAAGGACGGTGGCAAGGACGCTCTAAAGTACGGTGTGTCTATTACTGACTCATGTATCAACTGGAAAACCACGGCTGAGGTTCTGACCAACCTCGCTGCTGCCGTGCGTGCCAGACGAGAGCTGACCAAGTAAAGACACTACTTGTCTATGTGACAATATCGTGTTTCTGCCGCCACCTGTATATAAATATATATGTATTGCTTTTTGAATCAACCGGTTACTCCTCCTTCTCCACTTCTAGTTAACGACCTCACCAGGCCCAAACAGCTCTACAAGTCGTATACTGTTACGTCTTGGTCTCTCCGTGCCATGCCATGCCGTCACTCTTCTTTTTGCCATACAAAACACGTGACTTCCCCTCCGGCAATCCTCGGTAATTATGCTGACTCAACGCTAACATAATCCATAGTAAGTGCAGTGCATACTTGCGCCGTTAAAAAAAAAAAAAATCTCCAACTATAGAAAATACACAACATTTGAGTGGTTATATTGTGGTTGGAGCAAAAAACCCACCTTTTGAACTTTTTCTTCCCTTCTTTCCTCTCTCTTCTTCTCTTCTTCACCAACCTTTCCGCTCTCGCTTGTTGCCTCAACGCACAGTTCCGTCATCTTCTCCTTCGTCTTCAACACTACAAAGTTGGGTCTTATATCATCTCTTTACGAGCCTGTTCCAACCAGTCATTTGAATTGACCTTTGGATCACTCCTATAGAATAATATACTACCCTTCATCCTCAA